>VYZW01027400.1:3070-15011 GCA_013401315.1 Balaeniceps rex
CCCCAACACAAGCCTCTCCATTTCACAAAACAAATCTGTTCACAGCAAGCAAGTTCGGTAATCAGGGTCCGAACAGATACAATATTAATTCAAGATTTTTTGGAAATAACTATGTTCCAGATAACAGAGGCACAGCAGGGAGACTACCAAGTCAAGGGAGCCCCTATTATCCCAGTTCCAGAATGCCATTCCTTTTCAACAGAACAAGGATATTCCCTCACTTAAGTATGCATCCTAAACCAGTGGTCCCTAGTCAACTAGTCCCAAAAGACACAAATGAGAAGAAGGTTGCCCAGGTCTCCCCTACTAGGATTACAGTGCAGAAAGCTACAGCTATTCCAGTGCCTCCAATGCCACATGCCACAACCACCACATCACCACCACCAGCAGTTTTGAAGATTACCCCTCCAGCCTCTCTCTCTCAGCGCACAAAACCACAGATGTCCACTACAGTTCATCCTTATAAAAATGTTCATCATCATCATCAAAAAGTTCCATCTGTGCCTTATGTGGGAGGCATTATGCCACAAAATTCGACTGTAATTCAATCTTCCACTAATTTCAGGATACACGGAGAAAGACCTAAAATTATCACAAAAGGGTCTCAGAGCATATCCATCCTTGCTGAAACAGATGCTTTTATCCCTTGTGATGCAGCAGGGGAACCCAAGCCTTTTATTACTTGGACAAAAGTCTCTACAGGTAAGACAGAGAAAAATGTGTTCTTCCACACAGTTTTTTAAGGGTACAAATACTTGGGTTATTGCATAGAAATGCAACATGACTGCAGGAATAGTCCAAAACACTGAAGAATAATTTCTGTCTCTTTTCATCATTATAGATAAAATGTGACTAATTGCAACTAATCATTACAGGTAAAAATAACTTTGCAGTATTTCTTGTAGTAAAAGAAAACCTCTACCATTTAATGAGTTTATTTTTTGAAGGGGGAATAGCAGCCACCTCTGATTATTCACAGCAGTTAGAATTTATGATGGCACTTGTGAGTATGGGTTTGTTAACATTGCTGCCTTAAATACTGATGTGTGTTGTCATCTCCATAAGCAAAAGAAAAAGAGAAATTACGTAAAGATTTAAGAGGAACCTAAAGCATAAAGCCTTTAAAAGTTCCCACACTGTACAGGCTTGCAGGCTATTATGGTTAGTTCTGCAATAGAAACAAAGACTAATTTGAACTATGGAGAGTGTCAGAAGATGTCATGTGATCCATCTGAAGTTGTGGTTGGTGTCAAATAAATCTAAATATCTCCCATAAGCCTTTTTCAATACAGTGATGTTTGTCTTAAAAACAAACCCTTTGACTTTCCATGTCTTTCTTTGCTCTCCCTTTCCCAGGAGCTCTAATGACAGCCAACACCAGGTTACAAAGGTTTGAAGTCTGGAAAAATGGTACCCTCCTTATCCGAAATGTTCAACTTCAGGATCGTGGACAGTATTTGTGCACAGCTCAGAACCTGCATGGCATAGATAAAATGATCATTGTGCTCACAGTCGTAGCCTACCAGCCCAAAATTTTACTTTCCCGCTATCAAGATGTCACGGTCTATTTTGGGGAGACCATAGCAATGGAATGTCAGGCTAGTGGGACTCCAAGCCCACATATTTCATGGATTTTCCCAGATAGGAAGATTTTGCAGACGGTCAGCACCACAGAAAGCAGGATAATGCTTCATGAAAATCGAACCTTGTCTATCAAACAAGCAACTTTTTCAGACCGAGGAGTTTACAAATGCGTAGCAAGCAATGCTGCAGGAGCTGACAGCATTGCAGTGAGACTGCACATTGCAGCCTTACCCCCCATCATCCAGCAAGATAAGCAAGAGAACATTTCCTTGCCCCTTGGCAGCAGTGTTAACATCCACTGCACTGCCAAAGCAGCACCTTCTCCCAGCATCCGCTGGGTGGTCTTTGATGGCACACAAATCCGACCTTCTCAGTTTGTCAATGGGAATTTATTTGTTTTTCCCAATGGAACTCTTTATATTCGCAATGTCTCCCCCAAGGACAGTGGGACCTACGAGTGCATTGCTGCTAACATGGTGGGAGCTGCCAGGAGAACAATACAACTCCATGTGAAGAAGCATGCATCTAATGCTAAGATCACTGGGAGCTCTCCTCAGAGGACAGATGTAACATATGGCAGCATCCTGCATTTGGACTGTAGTGCTTCTGGTGACCCCTGGCCCCGGATATTATGGAGGTTGCCTTCTAAAAGGATGATTGATTCCCTACACAGGTAAATTACTATTTGAGGTGTCACAGCTAAATTACAGTTTAGATGAACTTGGAGAAAAGACCATTCATATCTCTACAAGTTTCGTTCTTGACTTCTGTGAGTTTTGAATGAGGCCCCCAATCCTTAAGGAAGAATTTGAAATTATATCAAAAGATAGCCAAATCATAACTTAGCATAATTTTCTTGAAAACAATAGTAGTCTTGAAAAGTCAGCTTCAGGTGTTTAGGATAAGCTGCCACTATTTGTCTTTTACAGCCACTTCTACATGTAGTAAAAAGTCCAATGGCAAAAGTTAAGATAGACAACTTGTGTATTGCTTGTTCCAATGTGCTTAGTCTGCATAGAGTTGCATAGGTGCCTGCTCTTCCCCAGGAGAAATGGGATCACTGAATTTTGTTTATCTGCTGTACAAATCATTATACACAGTAAATACGGGGCAAAGAAATCCGCTTATAATTATTTAAGTAAGCATGATCGTTTTAACATCGTTGTATAAATAAATGTTACCTTGCAATAAGGTCTGTGGAAACCCAGTTGCATATAACTGCCTAAAACAATACCTTCTCCAATGTTTGCAATATCAAGTAAAATATCACTTCTCCAAACTGTCGTAAGACTTTGCTGAAAACACGATTTCTGCTCTATAATTTATTCATTACTCATTCTTTGAGCACTATAGACAGATGAGAAATGTACTGAAATTAAAATGCACAATTGTCAACAACTTTCTTAATAGCTGAATGTAGTCATCATTTTTTTATATTGAAAAAAATATATTTAGGTAGCCTGTAGATAGCACAAAATCAAGAATTAATTTTATGCCTCATAGTGATAGCAAGAAAATACTGGGGTTTTTTTTCATTTTCTCTCATGATCTTTATCTGGGCTGTTTTTCAAATACAGGAGATCTTCTCTGGGGAGAAAACTGGGGCTACTGAGGAAATTAGTTTTGACCACAATACACCAATTCCATAGTGAAGTGGAAAGGAATAATAGCTTTTTAGCACATTGAAAATCTTTTTTTCTGTATTTCAAAGCTTAGCAATATTTTGCTTCTTTGTGATTGTTCTAAAGGTTTAAAATGTTATATCTGATGCCAGAGGAAGTTGCTCATCTTCATTTGTTTTCAGCTGAGGACCCAAGTGCCAGACTCCATAGTTATGGTCCATATAGGTTTGTGTGGAGTATATAATTCAGAGATCCCATATTTGAATGTTACAGAATACTGTACATGCAGTCAGAAGAGTCAAAAATACCATCATTTGGTATTTAATTGTTGTTTAGTGGTCAAAAACACCGTTAAAGTCATTGAATGGAACAGAGTAGAATTGCTTGGTTACAAGTGAGTAGAATTATTTTTTTCCATTTGCTTTGTGGTGGTGAATATCTTGGACATTTCAGACCATCTGATTATCTAACAATAGCAATGCTTCTCTCCTTTTTTTCAGTACTGTTGGGTTGTTGGTTTTTTTCCCCAGGTTTCATTCAACAGTTAATACCTAAAATGTGATTTTGCAGCTCATGTTCTGTTCTTTTTTCTTTCCTTGCAGTAGCTTGGAGACTAGAATCAAGGTATTCAGCAATGGGACTTTGGTTGTCCATTCAGTTACAGATAAAGATGCAGGAGACTATTTGTGTGTGGCCCGCAATAAGATCGGGGATGACTATGTGGTCCTCAAAGTAAATGTGATGATGAAACCAGCAAAAATAGAACATAAGAACGAGAATAATCACAAGGTCAAGTACGGAGGGGACCTGAAAGTTGACTGTGTAGCCACAGGTCTGCCAAATCCTGAGATCTCATGGGGTCTCCCAGATGGCAGCATGATCAATACCTTCATGCAGTCAGATGACAGCGGCAGCCGGACAAAGCGATACGTGGTCTTCAATAATGGAACCCTGTATTTCAATGACGTTGGACTGAGAGAGGAAGGGGACTACACCTGCTATGCTGAGAACCAGATTGGGAAGGATGAGATGAAAGTGCGGGTCAAAGTAGTGGCTGAGCCTGCAACTATCAGGAACAAAACATACGTCATTGTTAATGTGCCCTATGGTGATGTTGTCACAGTAGCATGTGAAGCCAAAGGAGAACCTACTCCCAAAGTGACCTGGCTCTCCCCAACCAACAGGCCCATTCCTGCTCTATCTGACAAATACCAGGTATATAGGGACGGCACCCTCCTCATCCAAAAGGCCCAAAGATCTGACAGCGGTAACTATACTTGCGTAGTGCGGAACAGTGCTGGAGAAGATCGGAAAGTCGTCTGGATCCACGTTAACGTTCAGCCTCCCAGAATCAATGGTCATCTCAGTGCAATAACGTCTGTGAGGGAGACAGCCATCAGGGACAGCCGGAAACTCATTGACTGCAAAGCTGAAGGCATCCCTGCTCCACGGGTCTTATGGGCTTTTCCAGAAGGAGTAATCCTGCCAGCTCCCTACTATGGGAACAGGATCACTGTGCATCGCAATGGTACTTTGGACATCAGAGGGGTGAGGCAGACAGATGCAGTGCAGCTCATATGCATCGGACGGAACGAAGGAGGGGAAGCAAGACTGATTGTGCAGCTCCTCATCACAGACCATTTGGAGAAACCCTCCTTCAGAGACCCTGCCAATGAAAGGATCACTGCCATTGCTGGGCACAGCATCAATCTGAACTGCTCAGTCCAGGGGAACCCCAAGCCCAGCACAAGCTGGATCCTGCCCAACGGCACTGAAGTGCTGAGTGGCAGCCGTCTGCACAGATTTTACCATAAGAGGGATGGGATCTTACACATCAGCAGCCTCTCTGCTGGGGATGCTGGGACTTACCGCTGTACAGCCAGAAATCCCGGAGGTTATGTGGAACGGGTAGTCTTCCTGAAGGTGGGACTCAGGCCAGAAATCAGCAACCAGTACAACAACCTGGTGAGCATCATCAATGGAGAAACTCTGCAGCTCCATTGCATCACCCAGCGAAACCAGCGGGCGCAGATCTCCTGGACACTGCCCAATGGGATGGTCCTGGATGCCCCCCAGGCTGTGGGTCGCTTCTCTCTTCTGGAGAATGGCTCACTGACAGTGCGCGAGGCTTCTGTATTTGACAGGGGCACTTACCTGTGCAAGGTGTCCACAGAGTATGGCACTTCTGTTATGAATGTGCCTGTCATCGTGATAGCCTATCCACCCCGGATCACCAGTGAACCAGCACCTGTCATTTATGCCAGGCCTGGAAATTCAGTAAAACTGAACTGCATGGCCATTGGGATTCCTAAAGCAGAAATAACATGGGAGCTTCCAGACAAATCACATCTGACAACAGGAGCTCAATCCCGTCTGTATGGAAACAAATTCCTCCACCCTCAGGGGTCATTAGTTATCCAGCAGCCTACTCAAAGGGATGCAGGGTTCTATAAATGCACTGCTAAAAATATACTAGGCAGTGATTCGAAAACAACTTACATACACATATTCTAACACTAAAACAAATGCCTTTGGCTGGATACTAGTGTTCAAGTCACTGCCAAGCAAGTGCAACAAGGAAAGTACTGCTTGCAACAAAGCCAGGAAGGCTGAGGGCAGAAAAAAAGAAACTAATCCTATTTTCATGCAAAGTGTACTCAGTATGGTAGTATGTCCCTGCAATAAAAGGAGACAGCAGACATACTGAAATTGAGGAGACTAACATGTTGGAAAAGGTCTTTAAATTGTTAAGACAGTGTGGTGGTGTTTTTCATGCTATCCAATAGCATCTGAGACCTAAAGTACTCTATTCTTGTCAATAGTCCAAAGCTATTCCTTGTTTTAACAAGCACCTTAAAAGTACCAAAGAATTTATTAACTGTTAATAAATGAACTGCAGTGATAGAAGTGCTTTAGTAAAACATAATTTTCTTTATACCCTGCAGCGCTTCTACATAATCTAGCCTTATAGAATATGATTACTAACCTTTCTGTTCATTCTTCTATCAGCTCTTCAAAATCAAAGACTAACTTAGCAAATAAGAGTGATCTATTTTAATAAAAATACATGCAGACATTAGTTACCTTAACATATGAACAAACCTTTTCCAGCTACTAAGGAAGCTACAGTCAAATCATTCATTATCTATTTTATATATATTTTTAAATCAGACTATGAGACTAGAAAGAGTAATGATGAACTTGGTCTCATTTTATAAATTATTGGTCTTTACAAGACTCTGATATGTTACAGTGTTTTATAATATTAAGGTCAATATACTGTACATTTTATAATAAAAAATATTTTCCAAAAAATATATTCACTGTGGTTTTCATTTTGTTTTGAGAAAATAGGGAACTCCAAACAGTGAGAGTATAAAGTTAAGTCAAAAAACAAAAGTCATATAATGTTATACCTACTCTTTATCTTTCTAAACATCATTTCCTAATAAAAACTTAACACTTCTGTTGTGTATATTTACATTTACAAGTTCAATACTTTTTATGCAATCAAGGATGGTTTATTGGGTAATGTACACAATTTTAACAAGAATTATCAATTATGCTATTGAAATAATTGCTACAAAATGCTGAATATGCCCATGTTTCAACAAACAACTCCAATCAGAATTTCTTAAATGTTAATGCACTTTTAAACTGTATGGATTCTCTGAGATATTCCTGAATTCTTAAAGTTCTGATTGTTCATAAAACTTATGTTTTAGAATATGATGAGAATAAAAGTTTTATTTTCTCTATTGATTAAAACATGGCAGAAAGTAATGTAAAGTGTTATTCTAATATTTACATTTTGTAAAAACTGTAAACAAAGATTTCCTCACCCTGCAAATTTATCCAGTTTAGGAAAATTGTAAGCTGTTGCAAAACATGTATTTATCATCATGGTAAACAGAACTGAACTATTTAAATAAAAAGTATTTGATTAGAACAAGGATGTTAAATTAAATGACAAGGACAAGGACATTGCTGAGGATACAAGGGGCATAATTTATGTGATAGAATATTTTATAAAACTTATTTTTTAAAAAGTCAGTGCAGGCTAAAAAGTTGTGGTTTGTACACAAGCATTTATTAAAGTTGCAGTTATGTTATTGGCCTGATTAAATAGCACTTAATAATGTCTTAGTTTCTCTTTTGTGGTTTAAACCCTTGGGCCCTAAATCAACAAATCAGTGTTCAAGGAGAAGCATGTGCCTAAATATCTGGCTTGTGAGATTAGTTAATGAAGAAAGGAACAAGTATTCAAGATTTTTAACTAGATTGTTCATGTGGTCTTTTCTAATCTGGCTATTTTCCTTGAACATGCCACAGATTAGATATGTCTTTAGTTCCTTTACTTATTTTCAGCACTTTTTTATTTTATAGTAGTTCTTGGAAAATGGTAATACGATTTTTAATAATAATATATATTTTAAAAGTGTCTGAAGTCAGCATTTTAGCATTGGAGTAGGAGACAAGCACTTTATTCATCTGTCCAGTCTTCAGTTAACACTTACGTGAATTTAGAGCTATTCTTGGATGCTGAATGACTTCTATATATTTCCATTAAGCAGAAATGTTTTTATGTTAAAGGAAAATAGAATCCAAAAATCAAACATTTGATCTGTTGGGATCAAACAAAGCATCTGATAATGTTTTATTCATCAATCCAGAATTTCCACTGCTGCCAGTGGAAGTTCTGGAGGCACAAGAAATGAAAGATTTGGCTCAAGACCTTTTCTTAATTCAAGTCAAGACTTGCATGCTTGCAAAATTCCCACAAAATTGGACTTAACATTTTTTTATTACAATTTCCATGACATTTACCTTTACCCCTTTTATGAAAATATATTCCCAATGAGAGGCCTATAAAATATATTTCTCTTCCAAAATAAATGTAACTACAGCTTACAAATATCATATGAACACTTTTTACACTCAAGCAGTGTTTGGCCATATGTCCTGTCTGTCTTATATTCTTTCTCTGTTGAGATACCAGTCGCCCAGGATATCCATCTTGAGTTCCTTTTGTAGAAATAAAGAAATTCACAGGGAAACCAAGTCTGTCCCAGGACATCCATTCTTAGGCCTGAATCTACATTATACTCCATGTGCTGAATCATCTGTCAAATGAAGGCAGTCACAGGATTGTGAATTTAAATCATAACTTCTTCCTTTATTTCCTTGTAATTATCTGCAAGTTGTGTTAAATAAATCAATGACAAATTTGCATTACTTCAAGGACACAACACTTCATTTTTTTTTTCAGAAGTCTTCATTCATCTTTCAGACCAAGCAGGAGCCATGCATTCAAAGACAATGGAGCTTGTTCCTTTTCTGATTTTGAGAGGTGCTGGGAAATGAAGTGCTTGCTCTTGGTTTGAGAAGGTTTCACAATTTTTACTTGATCAATCAAAGCAGGTCCTGGATAGTTTCTATGGAAAGGAAAACTTGCCATTCCTTGCTTTCTGCTTTGGAAATGGAGAAAAAAGATTTGTTTGACTTTTTTTTGGAGAAGCGGAGTAACAAGATGTCTCTTTGCAACTGTGTAGTTTACAAATAACTGGTGTTTTATATACATTTTTTGCTTTGGCCTTCACAAAAACGTTCATTGTGACCATATCCCTAACACAACTAACAACTTAATAACAAAAATGGAGGTAGGAATATAGGCCAGAAAAGCAAAAACCAGGGAATTAAACAGGCTATTCATGTCATCAAGATCTGATAAAATTCCTAAAACACTAGCCAGTTCACTTACATGTTTTAGTGATTATCTTCAAAAGCTCATGAAGGCCAATTGAGGTACAAGAAGACTGAAAAAATGCTAAAGCTGTAGTTGAAACATAAAACAGCCAAACTCTGGTATCAAGAGAGGTACTTTGTTTAGTTCATTACGAAACAATCAATCTTAGAGCATCTGTGGAATAACACTGTGATAAGAAGCAGTTACTCTGGAAGTTTCTGCAACAAATCGTATAATAGCAAACTAGTCACCTTCTCACAAAAGTAATTAGCCCAGCATATGGGAAGAGAGATGGTATGGTATATCTTACTTCAGTAGAATTGTTTACATAGTCATAAAGGATGTTCTCATGTCCAAACTAAATAATGTTTTATCTATTATAAAGTGGGAGAACAGATGTTTTCAAAACATGTAAAGAGAAGTCATGAGTAACTGGTTGTCAGGAGGACAAGTCAAATGAATCCAGTTTAGGTTGCTTTGAGGTCTGGTACCTTTCCACATTTTCATTAATGGCTATCAGCTATAGAGAAGGCACTTTGAAAACGTGGATAATATGAAACTGAAGGAGATTAAAGCACATAGGACAGAATTGCAATTCAGAATTGGCTGCCCATGGCCTAAACAGGCATACTCTGTGCTGGGTTAAAAACTGGCTGGGTAGCCAGGCCCAGAGGGTGGTGGTGAATGGAGTTAAATCCAGTTGGAGGCCGGTCACGAGTGGTGTTCCCCAGGGCTCAGTGTTGGGGCCAGTTTTGTTCAACATGTTTATCAATGACCTGGATGAGGGGATCGAGTGCACCCTCAGCAAGTTTGCGGATGACACTAAGCTGGGAGGGAGTGTTGATCTGCTTGAGGGTAGGAAGGCTCTACAGAGGGACCTGGACAGGCTGGACCAATGGGCTGTGACCAATTGTATGAGGTTCAACAAGGCCAAGTGCCAGGTCCTGCACTTGGGCCACAACAACCCCATGCAATGCTACAGGCTTGGGGATGAGTGGCTGGAAAGCTGCTTGGCAGAGAGGGATCTGGGGATGTTGATCGACAGTCGACTGAATATGAGCCAGCAGTGTGCCCAGGCGGCCAGGAAGGCCAATGGCATCCTGGCTTGTATTAGAAATAGTGTGACCAGCAGGACCAGGGAAGTCATCCTTCCCCTGTACTCGGCACTGGTGAGGCCGCACCTCGAGTACTGTGTTCAGTTTTGGGCCCCTCACTACAAGAAGGACATTGAGTTGCTGGAGCGTGTCCAGAGAAGGGCAACGAAGCTGGTGAAGGGTCTGGAGAGCAAGTCTTATGAGGAGCGTCTGAGGGACCTGGGGTTGTTTAGGCTGGAGAAGAGGAGGCTGAGGGGAGACCTTATTGCCCTCTACAACTACCTGAAAGGAGGTCGTAGCGAGGTGGGTGTTGGTCTCTTCTCCCAAGTAGCAAGTGATAGGACGAGAGGCAATGGCCTCAAGTTGCGCCAGGGGAGGTTTAGATTAGATATTAGGAAAAACTTCTTCACAGAGAGGGTTGTCAAGCATTGGAACAGGCTGCCCAGGGAAGTGGTGGAGTCACCATCCCTGGAGGTATTTAAAAGACGGGTAGACGAGGCACTTAGGGACATGGTTTAGTAGTGGACAGGTACGGTTGGACTTGATGATCTTAAACGTCTTTTCCAACGAAAAGATTCTGTGATTCTGTGATTCTGAGAATAATCTTTCCAGATTGGTGAAATGATTGGATATAAAAAAAAAAAAAATCAGTAAATACAAATGCAAGAATTCTATTCAAAAGGAAGAAACTGAATACACATGGAGCAAACAATTAGTGAAAAAGGACTAGGAGTCGCACAAGTTAACAAAATGATGCCATGTCAAACAAAACATTGTCACTTTGAAATCTATTCACATGAGGGTTGTGTGAAGCAGCATAATGGGGATAATTATTCTCTTTGCAGCCAGGCCCAAATACAAACAAATTGGAAAGAATCCAATAAAGTGTTTTAGGAAAGATAACCTATAAGTTGAAATAGGATGAGTTTGTTTTACTAAAGGAAAAAATGCCAAGTACTAAATATAGCAGTAAATCAAATGTGTAGGAAATCATTATAGAGACAGCGATCAGTTGTTTTCCAGGTTCACTGAGGTTAGTATGAGAAATAATTCTGTTAACTTACTGCAAGCACCTGTAGGCTATATACTAAGAAAATTTTACTGTAAGAAAAGTTTAACACTGTATTCGTAGTAGTAGAATATGTAGTCCTGCTTGACTAACCTGATCTCCTTCTATGACAGGGTGACCGGCTTAGTGGGTGAGGGAAAGGCTGTGGGTATTATCTACCTGGACTTCAGTAAAGCCTTTAACACCATTTTCCACAGCATTCTCCTGGAGAAACTGGTTGGTCATGGCTTGGACGGCATACTCTTTGCTGGGTAAAAAACTGGCTGGATGGCCAGGCCCAAAGAGTTGTGGTGAATGGAGTTCAATCCAGTTGGAGGCCGGTCACAAGTGGTGTTTCCCAGAGCTCAGTATTGGGGCCAATTGTATGAGGTTCAATAAGGCCAAGTGCTGGGTCCTGCACTTGGGTTACAACAACCCCATGCAATGCTTGGGGAAGAGTCACTGGAAAGCTGCCCAGCAGAAAAGGACCTGGGAGTGTTGGTCAACAGCCAGCTAGAGCTGGTACAGTACCCACGTGGCCAAGAAGGCCAACAGCATCCTGGATTGCATCCAGAACAGTGTGGTCAGCAGGAGTAGGGAAGTGATTGTGCCCCTGTACTCGGCACTGATAAGGCTGCACCCTGAATACTGTGTTCAGTTTTGGGCCCCTTACTACAAGAAGGACATTGAGGTGCTGGAGCACGTCCAAAGAAGAGTAATGAAGATGGTGAAGGGTCTAGAGAACAAATCCTATGAGGAGCGTCTGAGGGACCTGGGGTTGTTTAGGCTGGAGAAGAGGAGGCTGAGGGGAGACCTTATTGCCCTCTACAACTACCTGAAAGGAGGT
>VYZW01027412.1:1749-21086 GCA_013401315.1 Balaeniceps rex
CATTTGTATTTGCAGTTATTTGCATTTCTTATTCTTTCTGACCCCCCTTATCTTAGCCACACTCCTGTCTCATGCCCTACTCTCAATCCATGCAGTGAAGAAAAAAAGAGAAAGAAAAAAAGAAGCATGTGCTACTTTTTTCCCAGTCTATTTGTATTCATAATTTTAGTACGACTGGTTAGCCAATTCCACCTCTTCCTAAAAGCTACATGCTTCACGTCCGTGATGTATATGGCATGAAGAAATGAGCAGTGTACCAATACAGACGTATATCTTCAAGTCTATAGACAGCATTTCTCTCTTCCTTTCCTTTCACTTTCTAAGTGGAGGAAGCAGAGACCAAACAGTAAGAATAGAACCATGTAAGTCTTGAAATCTATTATTTCAAGTACTAGTCCTCCTACAGTAGAAGAATGTTTAAAAATAAACCAGGAAACTTTCTTTTGTTCTTTTCTTCTCTGAAACAAAAAATACATGGTTGTTATTGGCCCTGCAGTGCTCTGGCCTCAGCTAGGAAGGAAACATTGGAGATGTCACTTTCACTTCCAAGCACACAGTACAAAATGGCTTTTAGCAATTAAAATGTCCTCCGGTGAAAAAATACTAAACATGCATTAAAGCAAACATTGTTCATGACAGAGTTTTGAAGTTTACATGAATTAATAGATCAGATTAAATTTATTTTGTCACATGATGGATTTAATTTCTGACTATTAAGACACACCAGTTTTTAAATATTAAGCTGGCTAGCACCCTCAACAATGCCTCTCATTTGCTCCTGTTCCGTTTAACCCTTTGCAGTCACATAGCTTGATGCCGAATAACACAATTCTGATCTGACTGAATTCAATTTATTGTCTTTATATACATGTCATTTGGACTAGGTTCTTTATCAGTATATACATATTGACAGATACAGGGGAAATCCAATATACCATTATTCAGTTATATCATACTCATCATTTCAGAGGACTTCAATGTTTTGAAATGTTACAGTAATTTGAATACTGACTCCTACTCATCAGAAGGAATCTCCTCACATTGGTCTTAGCAGAATTTTCCTTCTAGATAAGAGAGTTTATAAAAGAGCCATGGTAGCAAATTGCAATATACAGTAAAACTAAGATAACGGTTAACAAGATTTTAAAATCATGTATCTAAATCTAAACTGAGGTTCTATCTAATCCAGTAGGGCTAAGCTCATATAATTTCCCACTGACCTCAGTGACTCTGCTTTAAGGCTAGCTTCTTAAAATGGAGTAGACTGGAATTTTCAGTCACAGTAACTAGAACTTAAATATGCCACCTCTGGTGTGAGTGTCCCAGTGCTGAATAGTCATGCCACTCTCAGTAATAACTTAAGTATTTCACTTAAAATGGAACAATTCTAAGAAAAGCAACTGAGGGAGACCCACCACAGCATACCCAACAGAATTCCCATTAAAACCTCCCGCCAGTGTGGGAACCACAAGTTTACACCCGCTGTCCCTGAAGTCTGGCAAAGATCACAACAGGAATGGTCCATCTCCCAAGTGAGCACAGAGCAGAGGCCACTACAGGTGCAAGCATCCTTGGTCGTTCACATTGTACACTTCAAATAAAATCCTTGTGTTGTTCAGATATAGAGAGGGAATGGTCTCATGGCTTAGTGGTAAGAACAATACCCGAGAAGGGGGCCTGCCTGGATTCCCACCTCTCCTCCCAGGAATATCGCTGTTCCAACCAATTGGAAAGAATGCCAGTGAGAAAGATGGAGAGCAGCCTGATCTGCATTCTCTTATTGGAGCTTGACAGCTTGGGCACTAGGCTGGAAAATGGGAATTGTGGGTTCAGTCCCACCAGACAGAGGAGGGAATTGAACTCACATACCCAAAGTTGTAAGAAATCTAAATTTCCAACGAATTACATTTAAAAAGCCCCCTAAGCAACAACCACCTTCAGGCATTCTTTCTCCTTCTCCAGTTTTATAACCTAACTATTAATTCCTTTTTGGGAAAAATACTTGAAGCAAACCATTCTGCTTTGCATCAAATGGAAGCAACATTTCACTTCCTTCAATACGCAATAACATTTTAGCTTTTATTTTTGATGCAAAACAAATTTAAATTTTACGCCAATTCTCCATTCTTAAACCTCCCACCTTTTCAATGCAGTCATGCTGAAAAATCATTTCCTTGCTCAACACTATGCCTGTCCTTATTCACCTCTCTTCTTTTTGCCCGTTCTTTGATTTGCAATTTTTTGGGGTTAATCTTTTTCTTGTGGCTTTCTCTCTACGTCACATTATGTGTGCAACAGTAACTTCTTGGTTAATCTGGAGGTAGAGAAATACTGGTTTGCAGCTTAATTGAGAGCTGGAGGAAGAGACAGAGGTTGTTTGAATCGGCTGACTGCAGCCTGACGGCAAACATGAGCTCTCTTCTGGCCGGCTGTGTCTGTGATGTGATCAAGCAGAGTCAGTAAGTGGTACAGAAGGCAGCTGCTTGCAATATCCACGGTATTGGGCATGCACTGGCAGAGCTAATCCAGGGTAAGGTAATTTCCGTCTACCTAACCTCTCCCCCTTCTTGACCCCGTATGCCTCTTGGACTACATGGAAGTTCATTCAATGTTTCTATCCCTGTTGGACTGCCGTGCCATCACAAATGAACTTAAAGTTGTTGTTTATGCCAGATGTTTAAATACATTTCTAGCCAACAGTATTTTTATTGAGGATTTTAAAGTGTAATCAGCAACAAAGTGTATATTTTAAACAACTTAACTGCAGTGGTTATTTTTGGCATTCCTTGCTGAAAGTCTCTGCTGGCAGAGATGAAAATATCTTAACACGGTTTCTCTGATCCACGTGATATGAGGGACTTCTCCTTACTATATTTGTCTATGAAAAATCGCACTAGACCAATGGGGTTTATAGTAAATCCTGCGGAATCACACACTTCTTTTATAGTTTCCCTGTATACTAAAGTTACTGGTTCCTGTTCTATCCAGTCAATGAACACAGATGTAGGTCAGTTCCTTTTCCTGTCTCTTACAAATATTAGTAAAGCATGGTTTTGAAGGATTTGAATTTCTGTCTAAACTATAATTTATTTATTTATTTATTATTTATTTATTTTAAGCAACTTGAGACAAAATTCTGCAGCTTGACAGCTCTGCAGGTGAAATTGGTACAAAATCCAGTTGTAAAATATGTCATTTCAATTTCCTTCCAGCCTTAATCCTGTGCCAGTGAAACAGTAAGAAGTTTCTCTTGCTTAGAGGAAGAAAACCAAAATTATTTAAAAGCAAAGGGACAGCCAGATCCATTTTTGTCAGAAAGCATTAAAGCAAAATTAATGAGAAATCTCAAAGTGTTCTTTTAAAAATTATTTCTGATAACTTTAGACTCTACAGCTATGCAAAAGATTGTGTGCTCATTCAGAGTCTGTGACATTAAAAAGGCAAACAAAAAGAGGCAAAATGATAACTTCTGATAGACGCAGATCACCTTCAAGTATTATAAATCATGTTACAATAAAAGGGATGGAAAATAGTAAGTGTTTTTGCTTTTTTTTTTACCAAAGGAGAATATACATGTATCTGTTAGAACTCAGATATACCTATCCCCACATAGCAGATTTAAAACCAGAGTAACACCATTACTTTTGACACTGCTTCAGCATTCGTGTAGGTCTTAAGTGCAAAGTGCTGGGCTCTTTCCCTTAGCGGGAGAAATACCCTGTACAACTGGCTAAAATCAGCATCTCATAGAGAAGGCTTTGCTTGTGTTGGCTACAAACATGAGTAGAAACAGCACACAAACCCTATGAAGATGCACACCATCCATGTGAGGTGTCTAATGCCGGTGGCCAAGTTACCAGTCTGTTTTCCCAGCATTGTTTCTACTGTGAATGAAGAGCTATCACAGAATCATAGAATGGTTTGGGTTGGAAGGGACCTTAAAGATCATCTAGTCCAAACCCCCTGACATGGGCAGGGACACCTTCCACTAGACCAGGCTGCTCAAAGCCCCATCCAACCTGGCCTTGAACACTTCCAGGGATGCGGCATCCACAGCTTCTCTGGGCAACCTGTATCCAGTGTTTCACCACCCTCATAGTAAAGAATTTCTTCTTTACATCTAATCGAAATCTACCCTCTTTCAGTTTAAAGCCATTACCCCTTGTCCTATCACTACATGCCCTTGTAAAAAGTCCCTCTCCAGCTTCCTTGTAGGCCCCCTTCAGGTACTGGAAGGCTGCTATAAGGTCACCACCCTGGAGCCTTCTCTTCTCCAGGCTAAACAACCCCAACTCTCTCAGCCTGTCTTCATAGGAGAGGTGCTCCAGCCTTCTGATCATCTTCATGGCCCTCCTGTGGACTCGCTACAACAGGTCCATGTCCTTCTTATGTTGGGAGCCTCAAAGCTGAACACAGTACTCCAGGTGGGGTCTCAAAAGAGCAGAGTAGAAGGCAGAAGCACCTCCCTCAACCTGCTGGTCACACTTCTTTTGATGCAGCCCAGGATGTGGTTGGCCTTCTGGGGTGCAAGCGCACATTGCCGGGTCACGTTGAGCTTCTCATCAACCAACACCCCCAAGTCCTTCTCCTCAGGGCTGCACTCAATCCATTCTCCGCCCAGCCTGTATTTGTGCTTGGGATTGCCCTGACCCATGTGCAGGACCTTGCACATGGCCTTGTTGAACTTCATGAGGTTCACATGGGACCACCTCTCAAGCCTGTCAAGGTCCCTCTGGACGGCATCCCTTCCCTCCAGCGTATCGACCACACCACACAGCTTGGTGTCGTTGGCAAACTTGCTGAGGGTGCACTCAATCCTACTGTCCAGGTCACCGACAAAGATGTTAAACAGCGCCGGGCCCAATACTGACCCCTGAGGAACGCCACTCATCACTGGTCTCCACTTGGACATCGAGCTGTTGACTGCAACCCTTTGAGTGCAACCATCCAGCCAATTCCTTATCCACCGAGTGGTCTATCCGTCACATCCATGTCTCTCTAATTTAGAGACAAGGATGTCATGCAAGACAGTTTAAAATGCTTTGCACAAGCTATGGGGCATCCTGAGCTGAAGCCCTGACACTGGTGCTTCAAATAGCCTTCAGACAAGATTAATTCTTTCCGCTGACTATAATGCTCAGGCTCTTGAGCTGGCCAACCACCTTTCAGGGCCTGCAGGCTGGCAGTATGGCATAATCTCCCTAACTGTCCACCTGCCTATGCTGTAAGCAGCAGCAGCTATTCAGTTTGGCTGGGCTGAGCTAAGCATTCCTGAGACACAGCTTTGCATGTGGGCCAGTGCTTACATCCATCAAAATATATGGACTAGTCTTGAAATGACATTTTGATGATGAAAGACAAGAAAGAACTGTCTGGAAGTGGAATGACATCTTAAAGAACAAAAGGGACTTTAATGTACTT
The DNA here is from genome assembly GCA_013401315.1 of Balaeniceps rex. Taxonomy (NCBI): domain Eukaryota; kingdom Metazoa; phylum Chordata; class Aves; order Pelecaniformes; family Balaenicipitidae; genus Balaeniceps; species Balaeniceps rex. The sequence goes on from VYZW01027412.1 coordinate 7,171, forward strand.
AGTCCACTAAATAATGATATTGATGGTCCATGATAAAACCCCCAGAAGATAGGAAATACCAAAATTCAGCTTCACTCTGCAGGCTAAATCCTCCTCTCAGTGCTTCTCTGAACTTTCATATAATCCTTTTTCTGGTCTCTTCCATCTGACATGCCCATGACAAGAAGTGTTGAAAACATATGGCCAAATATTAAATCTAGCATTTAGTACCCACTAACCCAAAAAATCCCCTAAGACAACGATGTCCTGATCTTGTCCACATGTGGATTGAAATATATACTATGGCTCAGATGCCACAGAATTTGCAACAAGCCAGATCTTTTGTTTTTGTAGCAAGGGTTTCTGCAACAGTTCAAACCTGCACATTGTAACTCCAGATAAATTAAAAATTGCACTGTTTTTTAACTAAATTGGCCTTTAAATATATAATTATAAACATAAATATATGGGCATCTCTTTCCACATGATAAAGCTGTCCATGCAAAATTGCTTGCATTATTTATTCTAGTATGGCCTTACATTTTTAACATTCTGGAGATATTTGTACTGACAGCAAATAGTTGCATGAGAACATTGTCAGCAGGAGCTGAAAAGCTGCCACTTGGCATAGGTGAGATGGCATTTTATTGTAAACATACTAGACAGGATTTTTAGAATTACTCTACCACTAGCTCTCCCGCTTACTTAAATCATTATTATCGGAGGGGGCAGATAGAAATAGCTATAGTTAAGGTTATCCAGCACTTTTCATTAAAAAGATTCAGCTTTCACTTGTTCGTAACTACCAGAATTATTTCTTTTAGGTTGCAACTTGCAAGTATGTGTATCTGCTTTAGGTTTCCTCTTACTTTTTCAAGTTCCAGCTAAACTGATCCAGCGAATAATGAGATTAACAAAAAATGTCTTGGTTTGTTCATGTTTGGGAAAAAATCTTCAGTTTATCACAAATTTCTAATGCAATCATGCTCAGGAGCAGGATCTTAAAATCTATCATGGATACAGATATAGAAAGAGGAAGCCATTTCCCCTGTTTTTCCACTGTAATCTGGAACCAAATTCACTATTCCTAAATCTCTTCTTTCTGCTGCCAGCACGTATCTATGAAAATCACTGACAAAGCATATTCTTCTTCTAATGGCTTGTGTACATAGAAGATGGTAGTTTACTGCTGCTTTGGATCTAAAGGATGCAGCTCTTCTGAGGAATTACGTATGAATCTGTACGATTCTGCTTGGTATATTTCTAGATGAACCTCTTGAGGTCCCTTCCAGCCTCAGTGCTTCCGTGTTTTCCTAGCATGGTGGGCAAGACTTTCTTTTTTGTAACTGAGAAATTGCATGTTTAAAATTTACACTAAGAAACCATTAAGGCTGCAATATTAAGCACTCAAAAGCTACAAAATACCAGACTTCTGGTATGCAGACTTATTGTATCGTGATAACCATCCTTAATGACAAATGCAGAAAACACTCCTGTCTTATTCAGTGCGCAATGGAGCTGGGGAAAGTCAGGTCTGTAGAAACAGCTGGAGAATCTTGTCTCATTTGCTGCAGAATGAGTAGTAAATCAGAAAAGGACTGTCAAGAAAGGATGGTCTTGTTCAGACAGTGAATAGAGCCCTAAAAAACTCTAATAGATTTCTGCCCCTGCCATGGAATTCCTACTTAAGGCTTGGCAAGTCACTTGAATCACATCTATTACAGGTTACTAATATTATACTCCTTTCTCCATGCATTTGCAACTACAGCTGGAGCCACTGGGAGCTTGGCTTTGATCACACTGAAGTGCTATAAATGCTGAGCTGGGTTCTGGGTGTTTCTTGTTAATCACCTATCCCCACTAAGTGACTTTGAAATGAACATCTTTATATTCATTTCCCATTTGTAAGATACGTAAACCAGTAACTTGACAAGAATGTTTTGAAAATACATTACCAATGCCTACAAAGCACTTCGATACTACAGGAATGAGTATCATGGGAAAATCCATGAGGAAAGTAAAAAATTTATGTTCACAATAGGGTTTAAACACTGTGCAGCAGGCAAGGCATGACACAATTATGAAGAGGGAGCTATTGAACAACAGCCTGTTTAATGAGCACCGACCATCATGTACACTGAATGCAGCAAGACACCAAGAGCGACTGTCTTATTAGCATGCAATGATATGATCAGGTGATATGCAGTCATGTAATTAGGATGTAATTACAATCTTGTAATGCATGCATAAAAAGCAGGGAGCATCCCTCCAATTTTTTATGCTTTCTAACTTATTTTTAACATCTTTTTTTCCTTTGAGGAACACATGTCTCATTACTAGTGGACTTGGGCCAATACGTCTGAAAATCTCTCCCAGTATTCTGATTCAATTGCAAACTGGCTGATAAAAATTCACCTAGTGAGGTACTGGTTCTCTGCCACTTCAGCCCCTGGTACACAGGGCTACAGACCCAGTCCAGGCTGACAAGGGGCAAGTGTCTCTTTTTCAGCTCTTCAACATAGCTGTACTCAGTACTTGCAAAGCTGCAGCTCACAATTTAAGCCAATTCCATTGAAATGGTTAGCTGTGAAAAAGTATTTTTAAAAGTCAAGATTTGGTTTCAGAACTAGACCTTTATAAATGGCCTGCTGCAGTCTCACAATTATTGTCCCAGGCTATCTGGCTACAGCTTTGTACTTCTTCGCGTTTTGAAGGGCTAGAAGTACAGTTATTTTAAATAAGACTCTGGAACATATTTGCAGAATGTGCTGTGGGTTTATGGGTCGGTGTACTCTGCAGCAAGCTCTGCGGCCTTGAAAAACTCAGCGTCCCTACTTAGAGGTCTGTCAGCAAAAGTTCATTATACTTCCAACTACAATTTGAACACCACAGGGCACAGAATAAATTCAAGTTTTTCACTCTATGAAACCCTGAGGCATTTAGAAATATTGTTCTAGAACAGGACCTAATTCTCCTGTCACCATCTCACTACGAAAAAGGGTAACAATTCCTGTACAAATTTGTGGAAACAAATAATAAACAACATAAATAAACATCCTCTCCCACTTTACCAATATAGCTGATGTTGCACTGCAATTAACAGTACGGAGTGTTCATTTCTAATGAACACTGAGAATGAAAACTACCATAAAGGCAATTTTTCTCTGTCCTTTTACACAGAGGCTCTGTGTAGCCTCTTAATACTGAGGAGCAATCAGGCTGTACAATATCCCGTGGCATTTCTTGATGAGACTGAAAGGTGATCCTTTTGACTTTGTACTTGGGAACTAATATCATCTAAGTGTGTTTATACAGTGGAGATCTCAGGAAGAAAAAAAGTTGAAGTGGAAGAAAGGCTATCACAAAAATACCGGCCCTATGCAAAGCACAAAACATGTTTTATGTCGTTTTATTGTACTTCCTTTTTTTTGTCTCTCACAAAGCTACCAGGTAGGAAAGCAAGCTATTGGAGTCAGATCTACCACTCACTGAAGCCATCAGAAAGACTCCCATGCAATTTGGAAGCTTCCACACGATGATGCTAAATTACAGAGGGTCAATTATTTTAACCTATACAGAACAATTTCCAATTTTGTGGGCTAATGAATATCTATATCTTCAGCATCTCAGCTTCAAGAATACATCACTCAGGGTTTTTCTTTGAAGAACAGTATATATATGATACAGCTGCACGTTTTCCAAGTAAAAACAAGAAAAGTAGCCTGTGTGCAGTGGAATCGGGACTAGAGCAAACATTTCTATCCTTTAAAAAAGAGGTATTAACACTCTTAATTTGATAGCTCTAGTGGATTTATCATTAAACCCATTAGTAGATTTATCAATGCATCTATCATTGTGGACCTTCAAAATATCGCAAACCAGAATCCTCTATGCTTTATTTGTTTTGCTTTACAAGGAAAGCCTGGGTTAAACTGATCCCTCACTTTTCTGCATTCATAGCAGGTAGAAAAGTTGATACCATTTTGCTAACAGAGTCACTGCCAACATTCTGTTATACAATCCCTCCTATCCATCCCCAAGTACACCTTCTAGAGAAATAACACATTACTAAAATTACAAATCACCTGTGGCCAAAACAAAGTTCATTTCTTGGCTTCTAGAAAATAACAACAATGAAGAAAATAAGACATTTTGGGGCATTTGAAATTTAATCTTCATCTACCTACATTTGCAGTCCTTCTGGTTTTTGGCAAGTTCAAAGCCAGGCCTACATTCACAGGCAACCCCACCTTTGGGCGTCTCGCGGCAGATGTGTGCACACCCATGATCTTTGTTCATACAGTTCATACCCTCTGTAAAAAAAAGAAAGAAAAATGGAAAATATTAGTACTGAAGTAAATTTACAAAATAATTATACACATCCAGTTCTCCAGTAATTTTAATTGTAATTTTTATTTTGCATCTGGACTGTGTTCTGCAAGGCAAAAGGACGCAGCTGAAAAGATGTATACAATCAACAAAACAGCAAATACAACGAGTACTACTGTAGAATATAGGGTGTCTCTGCCGCATGTAGAAACCCAGGACTTGTGATTTCCCTATTCCATATCCATATTCTAATCTTTCAGGAAGATATAATGGATTCAAAGGATACTCCAGGAAGTTGTCTGTCCCACAGGTGATTATCAGAGTTGAATAACTGAGCTCTCTGTTATTTCTTCCATGTATGAATTTAATGGTTGTTACTGTCTGGTGCATTTTTATTTGCCTGTTAATGTGCTTTATATTCTCTAACACACAAAATATACCAAAGATTATATCTGAGCATTTTTGCTTGGATCTGTTTCTTTGCTATTTGTTATACATCTCATTGATCTGTCATCCACCATAAGTGCAGCCAATCTCCAACAAACCTATTACCATTTTTCTCTTTGACTATATTAAACAAAACATACCAACTGTTCAACAAACATCCAAGTGCCATGGGTGGATTCCTGTTAATGTTTATGCCAAGGAGCATTATCAACTAGCTTTCTCTTAATCATCATAGGGCCAATTTTAGCTTTCTAAACCTTGTAAGTGATTTAGATACTGAATGCGCCTTATGCTCTTAGAGGCTTTCATTACCAAGTTAATTCAAATCCCACATATTCACAGAAATCTTGAACTCAGTCCTTATGGGTCAGCATCTAGCATTCCTTGTGTGAACGAAGGCTAGCTAGATTTGCATTACAAAGCCTTCCCAGACTTCCCCTTGGATATCTGACCTGGAAAGGAGAAACAAATTCTCTCAGAGTGCACTGACAGAGAATTCACAGCGTAACTCAGCTTACTACTGTGAAAACAGCATGTATTCCCCAAAACACTGGTGCATGCAACATCAGTGTGGACTCAGCAGCTCATTTGTCACTTTGTAACATGGCTACTCCTACCTATTCTAAGCTAATTTCTCAAAACAACTGCAGTGTAAAATGCTCAAGTTAAACCTACAGTGACAACGTACTGTAAATAAATGTTTTTTCAGGGCTGTTGCAAAGCTTTTGCTTCCAAAGGTGAAAACGATCACTGCCCTCCCTTTTTATTCTTACAGAAGCTTCATGAACCGTACCTGCCACCTCCGGCACCTACACACAGTGCCTTTAGGCTGAGGCTGGTCTCGCACTATCAAATACTTGAAACCAAGTGTCAAAGCTTTATGATGAATTTGAGCAAAAGTTTCTCTGCATACAGAATAGTTTTTAACTGAACACAAATAAAAGGATTAGCGTGTAAGACAGCTAATAAGAAACTTTGTGTACAAAATTCTGAGGAGGAAATGCTACATGAAGTCAGTCAGAGATTCCCTCAGCTTGACAGAAGCTAACAGCTTCAGAAGTTATTTGCACTGCTGGACTTTACCTCAGAAAGGTTTATATTAGCAGAGCAATGAAAAACACGCATCACCAGTCCAAGTGGGTATTTTTGTTCATCTCTCCTACAAAAAAAATCAGGATCTTAAATCTCACCGCCTATGAGAACCAACTTCATAGACAAGATATATTTCTCTCTTCTAAATTCCCCTCTGTGTGAGCCTTCATGAGTCTAAAAACTTGCCAAAGCACAAAGTAAGTTATTCTCTGTAAACTGAAGCCTGGACAAAAGGTGCTACTGGAAGATATAATACTATACATACTATACTATACTATACTATACTATGCCATCCTATACATCAAAGTGAGGTATGAATGTTTTGTTTGGCTGAACAGATATAAGAAACCTGGGAACAGCCTTATTGAAGGTTTTGAGTCATTTTATAATCTCTTTCTCTCCACTTCTCCCAACAAAGGATTTCAGACACAATGTGTTTGACAAACTGCATTCCTGTGCACTACGCTATGTTCAGAAAAGGATCTGGGAAAGATAACGCATGCCTGATTGAGTCACACTGCTGAAGCAATGAGAAGAGAGGAATTAGACAGATGAAAGAAGATATTTAATGGCCCAGAAGTGTAATGAAGCAAGTGATTTTCAGTGTTTACTTACAGATACTGAATATCTGCCATTTTTAAAATCACTTGGGAAGACAGAAATTGTGCACTGCTAAAAATATCAGGAGAAATTGGAGATCAGAATTATTACACTCTGAAACAAAAGTGAAAGATAAAGCAGAATTTTATGCTGGTATTTGTGTGTAAGACCACAATATTTCGGTTATTACATTAACCATTTCAGTTATTGTATTCATCAGGTAGTTGGATCTGTAGAAAAACTATTTCAGTTCCATGTTTAGCTGGAGAAGAACACCATAGAAATCTCCTAAACCTGAAAACCATTATTGCAGATAATTTAAGTTTTTCTGGTGAAATGAAAGACCATTATTTTCAGTCAAGAGCAGGAACTCATCCACAACGAAACTCCCCATTTATATTTTAGTGTTTTTCAAAATCCCTAAGAATTAAACTACAAAAAATTCCTAAAAAAAGTTTTGTTTAGTCCTGAAAAAATTACTTAAATAAAAATGCAGCAAATAAATATTTTGGCTTGTTTAAAAATGTAATCTAAACCAAATTTGTGTTAATTTGCAAATAGTTTTAATCATTCCATATTTTCATTTTTCAGCAAATGCAGTATTTGGCCATATGTCTTCTGTATCAATCTACACACACAAATGATTTATGAATCATTGTTGATACATAAGATTTACGTTTTTTGCAAGCTGACTCTTCAGAAAATACTGAACCTTTTATGATATAGCATATAAATCAGACTAAAAAATACAAAAATATTCTAAATACCTTCCTAACACTAGTTTAGTTGCTATACAAATGCATATAAATGGGAGAGAACAATACTCCTAAAAAGACTTTGTTCAGTATTCTCTTTAGCGGGATGTGGTCCAAACTCTAAAACGAACTAGAAATACATAAAGCACCTCACACATATTTTCCTATACTGGAACTGGATGGAGTGCGCTGCTAATAGTAAAATAACTGGTCTGCTGACTGCACACCACTCTGCTATCACAGAAGTAGTAAAACGTCTGAGTTATCATCTCCCTCCCCTCACTATCATCTCCTGAGAAACAAAGTTTTGCCTTGTTTCAGTTAATGTTTAGCAGCCACCTAATGTGCACATGCTTTGTACGTAAGGAGCCAAGAGTGCGAATAACAGCATGGAGAAAATTCCCCTGATGTTAAAGGGGGATGTTTCTCAAGCATCTCAGTGCCTGCCTTGGCATTCAGCCTCCCTCAGCCCCAGGATAAAGGGCGACCCAAAGAGGAGGTGGGCAGCGTGCTTCCAGACGCACTGGCACTGCCATTTGCAGGCAGCCAGGAGGCTGCTCGCCGCAGCGACGGGCAGCGCACAGCTCCATCAAAAATGCTGTGTTCCCTCTGGGGGTAACTGGCACGACCAAGGCCAAACAGCTTGATTTGTAGAGATGGGTGGAAAACTAGTATTCATGATCATGGAAAAATTGGGTGGGATTCTGCTGCTCATTTAAATGTGTTAGAAGTTTTTCTCTTAATCATCATAAGCCCCAACTCAGCAGAGGGGCCCCAGCACCAAGAGGAGTGCCCTGTGCTTCACGTGTTGCTCCTTCCTAGAGCTGACCAATGTAACGCAGAACCAGGGAAGAGAGGGGAAACACCTACGGAATTATTCTAGGCCTTTCCCAAGACAGTACAGCGTTATGCCCACAGCAGTTTTACTTCAGTATGTTGCACGGCCTGGGCAAAATATCAGGCAATGGATCTTCCACCTGAACCTTAACCAGAAAGTATTTGCAGAACTACATCTTTTACTACACAGCCTTGTGACCCCCCCGCCCCGCCCCGTCGTGTGTGCAACTGCATCACTCTGGTTTTGAACACAAGGAATTGTTCCTAGCTGCTTCTCTTGATTTTTGCAGTGATCTCTGTGTCCCAGCTTCTAGAACTGATGTGACTATGGCTCAAGTGAAAAACCATAGCTCCCAAATCAAGGGAAAGACTAAATGTTGATAAAAGAGAATTCTGTATACCAAAAAATCCTTACTTTATCATCATGACACTAAAATGTCCAACATTGAAAGGTTTTAGATTTTTCATGTTAACTGTTAATAAAAGCAGTATCTTAATTTAATATGCTGCTATTCAAGGTAGTCTCTAAAGCCTAGCACAAAAATGAATGCATGTTCTCTTTGGCAGTGCTGGCAGACAGTAAAACTTTTCAAACACAGATACATTCTCAGCAAATTCACCTTACAAAAAGACAGCACAACAGAATGCAATGGAAAATATATTATAAACAGGAAGAGAAATGCCACTTAAGAAAGGAAAACACTAATCTAATTAAACTAAATCCTCTCTCAGTGTTTTAGATATGACTTGAGAAACTCTCTCCTATTGCATTCCTAGATTTTTTCTGACTTTCAGTTACAAAAGATTGTTCATGGGAGAGTGGCAGACATTGTTATACGACCTACAATCCACATTCATTTTTGTTCCTGGCCTAGGAGAGATTTGGGTGTGAGTCTACTACATTAATCCAGTCTGCCATCTAGTTATCACAAATCTCTTAATAGTGCTGTTCTGCAAAATGTTCAGTCTGATACAATGACCTCTCCATTGTATTATGCTCTAAAAATGTTTTCAGCTCAATGGCTCTGAAAGTGCTTAAATCAGGCTGACTGTGACAGCCTTTATTTTTCATTAACACTGCCTGTTCTCATCTTAATTAAGACTTCTAGCAATTATTTTACTCTGTGGTTCATCATATATGCTTACATTATCCTCATAATTTTGCTTACTCTGTATTTATATTGCTGCTATTTTTTATAACTTCCAAATAAACATGCTGATTCCAAACACAATCTGGAAAAGACTACTTAAAATTGCACCAAAGACATAATACAGTAAGAACTTTCAGAATATTGTCAGAATATATGTGGTTGAATGTGGTAAGAAAATACAAGAAATCTTGATCTCAACCCATATACACACACTAACATGCACAGTAGCATGTGCATCACTTATACTCAATCCCCAAAACTACATAATTGGATTCTCTTTTTTGTTAAGTTAATTTTAGCACTAGGTACGCAGTGAAATTGCTTATTACAGTTGCACCCTTATTTAACAAAAAACTTAATCATAAAAAAATAATTTAAAAAGTTGTAGCCATGATTTACAAAATTCATACATCACACATAATTTTTATGATTCTGTTCTAGTAACTTCTAAAAGAGTTAAAAGACATTAAATATAAGTTATATGCAAGTCACTGAATTGCTGGACTCAGATAAGCCACAGCATTTAAATATTTATGAACTGTTTTACACACTTTTGATGAACATACCCTGTATATAAAGTAAAGCATAAATCTTTATAACACAAACAACAAGCAATTGTTGTGGTTAGTTTCTCTCCATCAATCTTAGTTATAGGGGATAATTACTTCTGCCTGGGTAGGGGATCCATGTGGTGCTACGAAACTGCTACCGGTGATATTCAGGAGTCTCAGGACTTTTCTCTTTTAGAGAACTGCTAATTTAAGGAATGGTAGAGTTCAACTGTATCAGGATCAGTTGATACAGTTCAACTGTATCAGTATGTGTTATATATCATAGAGAAATACAATAATACCAAATATATTGTAATTATAATAACAATAAAGTAAGAAACAGAATGTATCATGAAATATAACATCTTTAGATCACCTGATTGTCACTTAAGGTCATTCTCTCAATGCCTGGTGCTAGAAAGAAGGGAATATATCTTCAGCAGCAGGGAGAGGAAAGAATAAAAGGGGAAACAAGCATTCTCATTTTAGTTGTTTACTAAACTATTAACATAGTGGGATTTTTTCTTTGCTTGTTTTCTTTTTAAAAATTCATGTGAGCAACTACAGCACTACTATAAAACACACTGGTCAATGACCAAGCAATTTAGAAGACTGAGAGAGACAACTCCTCTCCCTGAGTTTTTGCTTTACTCTGTTAGGAATGCAGGCCAAACAAAACACACTAAGTTTCTGATGGAGACAAGAACATGATGTTAGTGAAAGTGCAAGATGGCTGTTTCAAGCCAAATGTTACATTATGCATGTAAATTTTGGTCATATAAATGCAGTTAGATGGTTGACTATCCAAAAAAAGCATACTGATAACTTTTCTGCTGGCTTTCCTATCTACACCTGCGAGTGTCCCTGCTTTGGCCTTCTAACTCCAGCATCTTGTGTGCTTCACATGAGGATAAAAAAACTCACCAAGATTTGATCTCTTCAGCAAGAAATCAGAGGATAAAACTAATTGGTTGAGGCAGCTACCCTTCTTCAGCCGATCACAATATCATGGATGCAAAGCATCCATCTAGAATAGACCACTAGAGCTAAGTGAGAAACCTTGCATTGGGTATGCCGCCAATGTAACAATCTATGTCACAGTCTAATGTTTTTCATATTCTTTACTGAATGAACACAAGACTTTCTTTCCATCTTCATTCCTGAAATAAGTTGCTTGATTCTGCCTAAAGCTTTAGGTAAATACAGTTGTTTTAGTGACTACAACTCACCCCAACAGAGGTTGAAAAGAAAACAAAACAAGTAAAGCAGGCAAACTGACCCAAGGAAACAGAATTCTACACTACAGGCAAGTAGGTTGGCTGGAGAAGTCCTGGACATCATACAAGAAAACAGCTGCTGGTATATTACAAAATAAACAAATTCAAGCTTGTTTAGCAATTACATGTGTTTTCAGTTTGGATATAAAACATTCTTAGGGACAGCATCTTCAGCAGGCAGGCTTGCAGTCTGATCTCTGACAAGATGTTCCTGCTCTGAGTGGCAGCCAGAAAACCACGTGTCATCCAGCCCTGAACAGGGGTTTTGTCTTAAGATTTAGAAATAGGCATGTGTCAGAAATGTAACTTCATTCTGTCAGCAGTAAAAGAAAAGACTTGCAATTCTGCAAAGGTACTGTAATTTCAGAAAAGAGGATAGAAAGATTAAATGAATGATGGGAGTGAACAGACCAAGTTTAATTTAGCAGAAAAACTATGCAGGTAGGGAAAGGAAATAGATTCAAATTTCCAGAAAATGTCAGCAATTCCTGTAGGACCAAGAACAGAGAAGAAGAAAGACTGGCTGAAATCCAGCCCAGGTTGGTTGTGACCAACTTGTGATTTTGTTATGGCTTTTTGGTGGATCACATGAAAGATGTTTGGCAATCTCAGTCTGTTTTCCCCATTGTAGAGCTAGCAATAGAAGCTGGTGCTCATTGAAACCCCTTCCAATAGTCTCCTTTACCTTCTCACACATAGATATAGTTTATCTCAAAGAAAATTCAGCAGGATAGCCCAAGGAACATGTGTTGCTGCTGCTCTGGCAGAACCAAGGCTGTCAGTCTCTGCCAGTATGTACTTGGCACCTGAAATTACCACTGATTTCACACAAAGGGAAAATAAATGGCAGGGGAAGAGAAAGATAAGGACAAGAAAGGAAAGCAAAATGAAACACAGTCAACACTACTACAATCTGCTTTTAATTTTGCTTCATCTTTAAATCACAATTCCTTAAACAGTAAAGCAAAGCAAAAGAAAAGGCTGGTTTTCAGGGAGTCACTGCCACACGAAGTCCACCAGCAGATAGACATGACGCTGAGGGCAGACAAGGCCATGCAGGAGGCATAGCTGAGAAATGAGCTTTCTCCATTTGAGTCTACACCACCGCTGTCATATTATTTGGTGCCTTGGTGGGAGCTAATAAACCTTGAGTAGTTCTGATATCCTGGGCCCCAGAGATGTGGTGCTACAGCAGAGCTAGCAAATGACAACATCACCAAGGCATGCTCAAGTACCCGCAGATGGGTAGGAGTTCAGTAACTACAAAAAAGTCCCAAGCTGTTGCAAAAATGAGAAACTTCAAGGCTATTTTTGAAAATACTAGGCCTTTGGGCCTCATAGCATACTAGAGATATGAAAAGCTGGCTCACTCTTTTCTAAAAGGTTCTATCTGGGGATAAAAAGTACCTATTTATAACATGGGAAAATTTAGAGCATTAGACCAGACAATGGCAAGAAAACGTTTTTTCCCTCCCTGGTCACAGGAAAATTCAGTATTTAAACAAAAATTCTCCACTTCCTACCAAGTGAAACTTCTCAAAAGGATGTTGCAAAGTTTTTAGTCCTCCAATAAAAAGACTTAAAATAATCTCAGAAAGACACACTTTCCACAAATATAAATAAATCATTTAACTGAAAATATGGCTTTTCATTTACTGTTTCATGAGAAGGTTTTGAACTGGGTCTAACCAAAGTTTAAATCATTGTAATATCATTTGTGAAAAGATAAGGCAAGAGATGGGATGATTGCATTATAAAATCCAGTATGTTTTTCCTTCTTCTGAAATCTGCACAGCTGACATGAGACAGCCTTGGTTTCCAGAAAGAAATATTTCTAATGAAATATTTTAAAAATAAGTGCTTCTAGAGCCCTTTTTCAAACACATAGTGTATATTCAAATAGATAGAATAACAGCAAATATTTCAACAACACTTTGCTTTGCAGGAACTCCTTCACATCCCAAACTCTTCGCAGGAGAATTTCATAACTTCTTGCAACATCACATAATTAAACATAAAATGAATATGTGCTTGATCAGCACCTTTGGAATCAAGAAGAGATATTTAGCGGGTTTACTTTCCAACTGTTATTTAAGAAAGCTGTGTAGTAAATAAACCTTGCAAAGCAGCAGGATGAAACAGACTCTTCTTTTGGGTTCCTATTAAGCTTTAACTAAGACGCTTCATTCCCCATGGAACCAGCTGATGATGAAGGGCCCTGGATGTGCGTGGAGGTTTACTTTCAAACTCCTAGTGGAAGAATGACCTCAGCAATGCCTATTCTGCATTGGGAATATTCTCACAACTCTCAAATTCTTTTTCAGGGAAGTAACAGTCTCCCGTGGCCTCGATTTATAGGCACTACCTTTCTAAGGCATAATAAACCCCAAATCAGACAACGTTGTCTGAAGAAATCTGATACTAATTTTGCTATTTTAGTAAGATTATTTTATTACCATGAACACAACATGTAAAGGCATTTCTAAGTGTTGATGGCTGGAAGAAGTTTCATATATGCAATAGATTTTGTCCTATTTTCTTTTTACATAAACAGAAAATACACTGTAGGACTAATTAGCAAAATGATACATGATATTATATTTAACTGTATATATTATAAACTATTCTAGAGATATGTATCATTATATATGCACTAATTTATATATATTATGAATATTCATAATTACATATAATGCTATATGTACTAATGCATATATAACCTATTTAAACCCCAAAATATGTTGTGCAATAAATGAAGACTGTCCACTGCTCTACAGGTAAATATGGAGCACAGACTAAATTATTATCTTACATCAGGCCTATAATTTTTGTAGGGCTAAACATGCCCCAGCTTTATATGCTGAGCATGATGTCATATGGTGTGGAATATCCCTTTGG
>VYZW01027413.1:0-15927 GCA_013401315.1 Balaeniceps rex
GAACAGGCTGCCCAGGGAAGTGGTCGAGTCACCATCCCCAAAGTTATTTAAAAGATGGGTGGACGAGGTGCTTGGGGACATGGTTTAGTAGTGGACAGGTACAGTTGGACTCGATGATCTTAAAGGTCTTTTCCAACCAAATGATTCTACGATCGGATTTTACTTAGCAAGAAAGTACCTAGACACAGTATTTCCTTTTTATTTTAATTACTCCCAAGCAATAAGATACATGTTTTATTCTGGGAGCATCTACTAGCTCTGAAGTTGACTGTCAGCATTTTCATTAAACCAGGATATTTTCAGATCAATAATAATTCAGCTATTTAAAAAAAAAAACAACCCACACCTCTTTTCAACTGTGACTGCTTGTAAAAAATACCGCACTAATATCTTTTTCACATTAATATACTCTCTAAATTCCCAAATAAACTCTTTAGATCTAAGTTAATCATTCAACCAAAAAGGCTTGTAACTATCCTGTAACACTAATTCTTTTCAATGGCTTATAATAAGATGTTTTCCCCAACACACTAAATATTTGACAAAAATATACACTTCAAATGTTGGAAAACCTTGACCATACAGTCTTTAACTATCAATACAAGTTTACTCTAACATTTCTAACTGTATTATGGAAAAAGCAGATATAAATACAAAGTATTTATATGGTAAATACAAAGCTGTGTTCCTACAATTATCAGGTTTGCATCTAATCTAAAGAAATGTATTAACCACCCCTTAGGAGCACTCATATAAATATATCTTGTCTTGTGCATAATCAAATAAACAAAAGACAAAACCAGTCCAAAATCCTACAGGTTTCTATTTCTATTTGACAACCTCATCATTTTACTAAATAACACTTTTCTTCATAATATTCTCCAAAGACTGTCTGTCTTAGTATCATTTTTATTAAGCTACTTGACTTCTCATCCAAATAATTTTTTTACAAGAAAGGACATTCAATATATTCTATAGAAGATGTTTACCTGGAATTTCTATTTAAAGTTTTTTTACAATTGTTCAGCCAATTTAGAAATAAATACACCGTCTAGCAGTCATTCTTGAAGAAATGTTTTGTACTCTGCAATCTTCCTTTAAAAACAAGAATATACATAGATTCTTACACCAGACAAGTTAAACAGCTTCTAATTTCTCCTTCACTAAAACACAGCGGGGGAAAAAAAGAACAACATCATTTTGGGGTATGTTCACCCAAACTAAGAACAACAAAAACACAATCATCATACACCACACTCATATTCAAGACACAGATGATCTTCATTGAAACCTTAAGAACAGTTTAATCATGCAATGCAAGGAAGTAAAAAACCCCACCCCAAAAAAGCCACCACTTTATGTTGAATGCAAATACATCTTTAGAATAATTTAAGAGACTATTGCTGATACAGTTCAAGTATTTCTTTCCTCTTAGAAGTATTTCAGTGGTCTTCTTTCTGTACCCATTTTTTCATCAAATAATATTCGCCTCCAATTTCATTTACTGGTTCATTTCTAGCTACAACACTGACACTGATCTTATTCATTTCTTTAATAGTTTATTTCTTGCTTATATTGCTTCCATTCTTGTCCCTTTATTTTTCTTACTTTACTCTTTGATTCATCCCTAGAAAAGCCCAAGTAAAACACCACTGTGCAGAAACCAGACGGAAAGCAGTATTCCTATACCATTTTCCTTTCAAAAAACTGTAACAGGCTATTTCTTCAAACCGATTTCTCCAACACGTGTGGAGGAACTTTTACATTAAACAAATAATTGCAAGAGCAGAAAAACAAATGAAAATTAGTTCTGCATTTAACTTCTCATATCATCTAATGAACTACCAGAAGATGTTCTGTGTGGCTCTGTAATGATACTAACAGAACCCACATGGAAGTACATTTGAAGGTCTAACTAGAACCATTAGAAAGGAGAAGAAATTGAAGGATTAAAAGAAATAATTGAAAGAGGATGATCCACACCATCTATACTGTTTATGACCTATATACTTTACAAAGAAAAGTCCCTGTGGGATTCAATTACCCAACAGTATAGACCAATTTGATTAACATATTTATCATTAATAGATGTATATCTACTACGGTAGTAAAATAATTTAAGTAGTGTACTCAACACATAAAACTTACAAAGAAGAAAAATCAAATAAGGAACAAAAAACAGTCATGCTACAAATTCACAAAAAGAGAATTTACAAAGTGGAAGACTGTGACAAGAACTTCCAGACCCTGAATGATTTTGACAAATACAGAGAACCATGGGAACTATGCTCTGGATTACTTCAAAAACACATTATTAACAAAATTTATAAAAAGCAAAAAAGGAAAAAACCTCAAAGGAACAAGACCAAAGAAAACACTGACAGATTAGAAGCAGCAGATTAATGAGATGCCTTTCCTTTTACTACTCGTATTTACACTGTTATTTTTAGCCTATACTTATATATCTTCATTTATTGGAGTTTTTAAAGCTAGTTCTGAAGTCAAAATAGAAAGTGTTGTCAAATTAATTAACCACCAATGTTGTGATATCAGATTCATTAATAAAATGATTTCTAAAAAAAAATTCTTTAGATATCATTCTTACCTCTGTTACTTTGGGCTGAAGTCTTAAAACTTCAGGACTCATGCGTGGGATATCTATATGGATCTAATTAGACAGAAAGAAGAATACTGTAAAAGGAACCAACAGTGCACTTTTTAAACACCACAATAGTTAAAACAATCCTATGGTTTTACAGTATTAGTTATAGTCCCATTGTAACACTGTGCTGGTTTTGGCTGGGATAGAGTTAATTTTCTTTACAGTAGCTAGTATGGGGCTATGTTTTGGATTTGCGCTGAACACAGTGTTGATAACACAGGGATGTTTTCGTTACTGCTGAGCAGTGCTTACACAGCATCAAGGCCTTTTCTGCTTCTCATACCACCCCACCAGCGAGCTGGCTGGGGGTGCACAAGAAGTTGGGAGGGGACATAGCCGGGACAGCCGACCCCAACTGACCAAAGGGATATTCCATACCATATGACATCATGCTCAGCGTCTAAAGCTGAGGGAAGAAGCAGCAAGGGGGGGGGACATTCGTAGTGACGGCATTTGTCTTCCCAAGTAACCGTGACGCATGATGGAGCCCTGCTTTCCTGGAGATGGCTGAACACCTGCCTGCTGATGGGAAGTGGTGAATGAATTCCTTGGTTTGCTTTGCTTGTGTGCGTGGCTTTTGCTTTACCCATTAAACTGTCTTTATCTCAAGCCATGAGTTTTCTCACTTTTATTCTTCTGATTCTCTTCCCCATCCTACCTGGGGGGGACTGGGCAAGCAGCTGTGTGGTGCTTAGTTGCCAGCTGGGGTTAAACCATGATAATCACTATTTTTGGAATAACATGGATTTACTGCATTTCAAAACATACAGCCAAATCTTTAAGTCACTGTTAATCTATCAATGAGGCAAAACAAAAAAAAAATATATATACTTTGTTTTCACATTTTAGGATCCTTATATCATTTTGATTGTTTGCAAATTATAGTCATATTGGCAATACTCATTACCTCAGGGTAATTATGAGTAAATACATACTACCACTTCTGTAAAGTCATGTTCAGCTGGCACCATCATATACATTTCTTGCTACTAAAGATCAGGCTTGAAGCTAAAAGAAAGATCTCAGCTTCTTCTGTCCTAAGGAAAGCTAAAGTAGGATTGCTTAGTCTGTACTCAGTGATACAAACTATTCATTTTAATATAAAACTTGAAGAAAAGTTATCTGCTTATCTGGGTAGGCAAGAAAGTTTGACACGCCTATGTTTACTGCACATCATACACAGTTTCAGCTTCTTAACCAGAAGTGTGGAGCCAGTAAGAAACAGTCACTGTTATACTTCTCCTGTACCACCCTCACTCATTTGAAGGAGGGTCTGAGCAGGAGACAAAAGATTTGAAAACCCTACTAATTTTAAACAGAAAACCATGGCAGCACCAAATGGTAGTGCCACATGGCATGACTAAAGCTGACATTAAAAGAAATCCACTATTTCAAATTTTAGACCAAAATATTTCATATTTTTGCTTCTGAAATGTAGGAAAAAAATTGATTAGAGAACTGTCTATCAAGTAAGATTAAAGAAATGGAGAAAAACAGTAGCAAACTTCAAAAATAGTCTCTTTAAGTTCTTTAGCAGATGTCCTGTAGGTAAAAGTCACTTTAATAGGTGTTCTACCTGTCTATAGGTATCTTGATGATTTTCATCATTTCTGGAATCATAGTATTGTTCAACAAATGCAAAATACTCTTTGCGCTTTCTTTTTAAAGTGCTTTCTCTTCGGTCCACATTTGCAGGAAGATAGCCCTGAAAACAAGAGTGAAATGAAAAGGATATTACTCTTTGCCTTACAAAAAGCACCTCTGACATTTTATTACATGTGACAGGAAAGCTAATAAACTGATGTAGTGCCATGCAGTCCTACGTGGATCTGAATAATCCTTTAGTAAATCAGTTTTCTAATCATTCCGACTGATACAGAAGTTCAGATACAAACACCTTACTAAAATCAGCTGCTTTTTTTTTTTTTTTAAGAAAAAGTTTCAAGTTTTTCCACCTTTAAAAAGTAATTTGTCATCAAGAATTCTAAGATGATGTCTGCCTTCTGAAGAGAAAAGCTCAAATAAATAAGTTCAGATAAATGTAATGCTATATGAATTCATTAATTTCTGCATTCCTATGTGGCCATTATTGAAGCAATTTTATTAAATTTTTAAACAAAATGCATATTATCTCTGTTGCCTTCAAGTAGGAATGATACACATTAGCAAATATGTTTAAATTATGGTTAAACTCATAATACAATGGAGTGTTAATTCAGAAGCTTTAAAAACATTCTAGCTACTTTATTTCACTGTTTCAGATGAGAAAAAAATAATTTCAAGCTTTCACTTCATCTCAACAGGTTATTAAAAGTTTCATCACAGAAAAAGACTCAACAGCACCAGTGACTGGGCTCTTAGATGTAAGAGCACTAGCTATACATTTCCTTAGTTGTTTCCCAAAAGCAATTTATAAATATTATCTTATTTTCCATAAGGTATGGAGGCACTAAGGAAGTCATATATCAGATATGCAGAATTATACATTGTTGCATTAAGTACAAAATATACCTGAATGGTTCTTTATTGAACTTATTCACATACATCTGAAAATCCCAGTCTTCCCCCTCCACAAAAAAAAAAAAAAAAAAAAAAATCCCNAAAAAAAAAAAAAAAATCTCCATTCTCATTTTCTTCTTTTGTCCAGTTTGATTCCCATTTCTACCATCTCAGCCTACTTTCCATTTAAAATACAAGCTCAGGTTACTATTTCAGCATTTTACGAGAGGAAATACAAGAGGAATGTTATTAAATGTTCAGTTTACATATCAAGTATACTTATTAGAAACACCATTATTCATGTAACTGGCTACCAAAAAGTTTCATGAACATTCAGAAATAGTTAATGCTTTCTTGCAAGCAGCTTGATTTCAAACGATCAACACCAATATCCCATAACACTGCAAAAAAGAAAGATAATTCACATTTTACATACATGGCAGTCCTGAAAAAATACTTTTTGTAAGTATCACTCTAAAGATAGATGGATTTGAAAGAGAACTGGACATCCAAGACAATATAAGAAAAATCTAATAATCATATTATTCACTTCCCCTGTACTCGGCACTGGTGAGGCTGCACCTCAAGTTCTGTGTTCAGTTTTGGGCCCCTCACCACAAGAAGGACATTGAGGCATTGGAGCGTGTCCAGAGAAGGGCAACAAAGCTGGTGAAGGGTCTAGAGCACAAGTCTTATAAGGAGCGGCTGAGGGACCTGGGGTTGTTTAGCCTGCAGAAGAGGAGGCTGAGGGGAGACCTTATCGCTCTCTACAACTACCTGAAAGGAGGTTGTAGTGAGGTGGGTGTTGGTCTCTTCTCCCAAGTAGCAAGTGATAGGACGAGAGGCAATGGCCTCAAGTTGCGCCAGGGGAGGTTTAGATTAGATATTAGCAAAAACTTCTGGTCGAGTCCCCATCCCTGGAGCTATTTAAAAGACGGGTAGACGAGGTGCTTAGGGACATGGTTTAGTAGTGGACAGGTACAGTTGGACTCGATGATCTTAAAGGTCTTTTCCAACCAAATGATTCTGTGATTCTAGTCAAGTCAAATAAAAACATTTCTTGCCACTATTACAAAAGCTCTCCTTCCATAATAACAGCTATCACCATAATAACAGTAATTAGTAAAACAGAAATCAAATTTATGTCAGATTTAAGTTTTCTTAAAAAAAAAATCCTCATAGCATCAAAAAATCCTATACTAGAAGTACAGCATATATTTGCAGTTATACAATGAGCCATAGCCACCGCAAGTAACTAATAAAACGTTGTGCATTTAACTACAAAAACAAGTTTCTTATTCAGTCCTAAACACTACAAGCAAAAATGGAAGGGGTAAACCTAACATGCTAAAATTGCTAATTATACAATAAAATTAAATACTCTAAGAATAAGCATATAGGTTCCATTATTCTCCTGCAACAATCCAACATCATATCCCATTTCTATAACTTCTGTTTTGCTCAACATTCAGGGAAAAATAAAAAATACACACCATACTAAGACATCAATAGATTTTTGAAAATATCTCTATATTAAAACCGTTTAAAATGTTATTCCCGTATATTTTAATTTCTTAGTTTAAGACTACAACAGAATAAGTACAAACCATATTACGTTCCAGATAACTTAAGAGGTACTTGCTTTGGCAAAACTGCATCTTTTAAGATGTACTGACTTGCATCTGGTTCCACGTACTTTAAATTGCACCAGCTTAACTTTTGCCTCAAGACTCAGTCTGACATTTAATATCCTGTCCCAGTGTTTTATATTAAGTTAAATATTGAATTCTGCCTCCCGTTTATTGTCAAGTTGGTTTTTTTTTTTCCTGTAGGATATCTTAGTTCCATTAGAAAAGAATTCATTTGTGAGATCAGATGTGATTGTTCAAAAGGATACCTATATTTTCTCAGCAAGTCTTTTTGCCATTATTCCATTTCAAAGACTGAAGTAATCTTTCAATTGGATATGTCTTGTTTCCTGTCCACTTCACAAATTAGGTTTTATTTTTAAAAGTTGGAAAGGCTCGAACATATCATCAGGGAATAAACTGGTGGAGAGTTTAATCTCTTCATTCATTAATTTCCTCCAAAGGCTTTTGCAACCATATCTTTAGTTTTGTTATTCAGAAGAGAAGTGAGCCTGAATAGTTCTACTTGCAGTTTAGATATAGTATACCTAACATTTTTGCTATATTTTAAAAATAAATCATGTATTTCTTTCTATATACCGTTACCAGTAGACATGCATAGCATCAACAGCCCCTGAGCATTATATCAATTTTCATATGCTTTCCCTTTGAAAAACTGTATTCATCAAACACATACTAACATTATTAACCTTCTGACTATATAATAAATATCTCAACTGTTCAATTTTTTAAATCATATTTTAAAAATTCCAACTTCAATGCTGATTTTACAAAGAAGACAATCACCTTCTGCCTCACATACTATCAATTGTACTCAGTTCCCCAAATAAGTCATAGTTTGGGCTTTTTAACTAAGACTTCTGAATAATTCCAAAACAAACACATCCAGCCTTAATTTAGCTCTGAACTACGCTTTGGTTTCTTTGGTTTTCTGGTCTTTTTTTGGTTTTGCAACTGATCTTTAACCAAAACAGTTTTGCTTTTGTACACTTATTTCCCCAATAGCTCCCAGTACACCTTATAGCACAAAAGATTACCACATTATCCCCTCTTACCTGGAATGTATATTAGCAGTAGGTAACATGTTTAAACAACCAATGTGACTTAAAAATGAATTACCATCAGAAAAAAGCATCACGGAGTTTATGATCACAAATACACAAAGTGCTTTTTCTTTCCCACTTTGGAAAGAAGATGAAACAAGCTGCTGCCTTACAGTATAGAAAAGTAATGATTACTAAATGAGTCATCTTTGGGTTTCCAAAATGTATTAATTGAGGAACACTTAGTAGATAAGAAATCATGGTAAGAATTACATAAGAAAAGCTGAGAACTTCCAAACTATGCTATTTGGTGACAGAAAAAAACCAAACACACACACAAAAAAAACCCCACACACTTTCAGAAGTCTCTTAATCAAAAAAAAATTTAATTCTTAAAGTAAAAACAAAATAACCTGCAGACAGTTTCTTTGCAGAGGTATGGCAAGACAGCCAAAGATAACAATTGAACTGGAACGAATCCTGAACTGGAGCGCTTAAAACACAAAAAGGGAACTCTACACTTAGGAATTTCTCTAGACTGGGAATCTCACAGAATCATTAAGGCTGGAAAAGACCTCTAAGATCATCTAGTCCAACCGTCAACCCAACATCACCATGCCTACTATACCATGTCCCGAAGTGCCACGTCTACACGTTTTTTGAACACCTCCAGGGATGGTGACTCCACCACTTCCCTGGGCAGCCTGTTCCAATACTTGAAAACCCTCTCTGTGAAGAAGTTTTTCCTAATATCCAATCTAAACCTCCTCTGGTGCAACTTGAGGCCATTGCCTCTCGTCCTATCACTTGCTACTTGGGAGAAGAGACCAACACCCACCTCACTACAACCTCCTTTCAGGTAGTTGTAGAGAGCGGTAAGGCCTTCCCTGAGCCTCCTTTCCTTCAGGCTAAACAACCCCAGGTCCCTCAGCCGCTCCTCATAAGACTTGCTCTCCAGACCCTTCACCAGCTTCGTTGCCCTTCTCTGGACACGCTCCAGCACCTCAATGTCTGTCTTGTAGTGAGGGGCCCAAAACTGAACACAGTACTCGAGGTGCAGCCTCACCAGTGCCGAGTACAGGGGAAGGATGACATCCCTGGTCCTGCTGGCCACACTATTTCTGATACAAGCCAGGATGCTGTTGGCCTTCTTGGCCACCTGGGCACACTGCCAGCTCATGTTCAGCTGGCTGTCGACCAACACCCCCGGGTCCTTTTCTGCCAGGCAGCTTTCCAGCCACTCTTCCCCAAGCCTGCAGCGTTGCATGGCATTGTCATGACCCAAGTGCAGGACCCAGCACTTGGCCTTGTAAAACCTCATACAATTGACCTCGGCCCATCGATCCAGCCTGTCCAGATCCCTCTGTGAAGCCTTCCTACCCTCAAGCAGATCAACACTCCTGCCCAATTTGGTGTCATCTGCAAACTTACTGAGGGTGCACTTGATTCCCTCATCCAGATCATTGATAAAGATATTAAACAAGGCTGGCCCCAACACTGAGCCCTGGGGAACACCGCTTGTGACCGGTCACCAGCTGGATTTAACTCTGTTCACCACAACTCTCTGAGCTCGGCCATCTAGCCAGTTTTTTACCCATTGAAGAGTACACCTCTCTAAGCCATGAGCTGCCAGCTTCTCCAGAAGAATGCTGTGGGAGACAGTGTTGAAGGCTTTACTAAAGTCCAGGTAGATAACATCCACAGCCTTCCCCTCATCCACTAGGCAGGTCACCTGGTCATAGAAGGAGATCAGGTTGCTCAAGCAGGACCTGCTTTTCATGAACCCATGCTGGCTGGGCCTGATTGCCTGTTTGACTTGCACATGCCTGTTGAGCGCACTCAAGATGAACCACTCCATAATCTTCCCAGATACCGAGGTCAGGCTGACAGGCCTGTAGTTCCCTGGATCCTCCTGACGGCCCTTCTTGTAGATGGGCATCACATTGGCAAGCCTCCAGTTGTCTGGGACCTCCCCTGTCAACCAGGACTGCTGGTAGATGATGGGGAGTGGCTTGGCAAGCTCCTCCGCCAGCTCCCTCAGTACTCTCAGGTGGATCCCATCTGGCCCCATAGACTTGTGAGTGTCCAGGTGGCATAGCAGGTCGTTAACTGCTTCCTCCTGGATTATGGGGGGTTTATTGTGCTCCTCATCCCCATCTTCCAGCTCAGGAATACTAAACTAAAATCAACTTATGGAATGAAGTTGAAGCTCATGGAAAGTCCACGCTCTTACTTGAAAATAAGAAAGTGACTGCAGTTAACTTTCACATAATTCCAATTCTCTAAACCTCAGTGTCAGTCCTCCGATTCAGAACTTAACCTATCCTTATGCTTCAGCTTACCGTGTTTCAAAGTCAATTTTAAGTTAGCCTTTTTTTTTTTTACTGTGAGTGTTTTAAAACAGACATCCTAAACTTCAAGAGGAAAAAAAAGAAATGCTCTTTTCATTACCAAAGTCTCAGACAACAACCTTGGAAACAACTAAAATAAATTGTACGCTGCATGTTTAATTTCAATTACAGAAGGATATTTGAATATCCACCATTAAGAAGCTGCATCTGCATTTAGCATTAGAAGGAACTAAGCTGCAAATTTAGTAGAACTCATCAGCAAGAGAGACTCTTTCAGTCACTGGAAATCAGTCTCAATCTGAAGTAAATACTTCGCATTCCCCGCTGAATTATTCTATAAAAAGCAAAGCTATTTAAGTCTACTCTGAAAAATTCAATAGTGTTAAACTGTTGTGTGTATAACTCAGAATTTTAAACAGCTCTTAAATGCATGAAGATTTGCTGATAAAGTGTCTTTCACAGCCTCTGGAGAATAGACAGCACGAGATTTTTGCTTCTTTTTAATACAAACATCTTCACAAGTTCTTCTCCCAACCACAGGCAGATAAACAACAGCTAAAATGCACAACCGTTTGCCATCGCAAGTATTATAACTGAAAAGATTGACATGAAAAATACTCCTATGAGTAATAGATTGTATTTTTGCAGAAGAACCTTTTTAAATCTAGTGCAAACACAGAGATTAAAAAAATCCAGTTCTGTAACACCAAACCCAGTGAATCCCAGACTCCCGCAAGCTTGTCTCTGATGCCTTACTGAAACACGTCCATGTGCTGTTCCATGGTATTTCAGTCAACCCACTCCCAAGCTACTGCCATTGCAAAATCCTCTGACCACCAGGCAAAGTTCAGAGAGCTCAGCCAGCCAAAAACTCACACTACAAAAAAGTGATTAGCTTTTTAATAAGCTTGTCTGCCTGAACTGACTCAGAGGTGTGACAACAGGAGAGCCAATGCCACAAGGTAACTGACCACAGCAGTTCAGATCTGTTCGTCTTAAACCACTACAGAAAAATCGGCAAAAAAAATCCATAAGATCCTATCACAGCTTTTTCTCTGTACAGTGCTAATCCTTTCTTGTAGTTACTTTAACGTTAAGTCAGAATGAAGACTTTCGTAGGACACCAGCAGGCTTCTTTTCCTCTACTGTGTGCTATTTTCAAGAAAACTGTAAGAATGTACTTGTCTTTGAACTCTCCATCATACCATCAAAATTGGTTGAAAGAGGCCACTGTTATCACATAAGCCTTTCTTTCATAGAAAGCTGGGCTGAAAAATAAAGATGTACAGCTGACATGATTTACTTCTACTTCTCATTCCCCTCCTTTCAGTTTGATAAATTAATCTTGAAATTGAGTGAAAGAACAGAACTTTCATTACAATTCAGCAACAAGACACGTTTTCAAGCATCACTGATGGATTACAACTCAAGCAAAATTATTTGCAATGCTTGGGGGAAAAAAAAAAAAGTGTTACTACTAAATGCAAAGGAAGAAGAAAAAAAAAAAGTACAACTTACTGAAAGAAGCTTCCATGCAATTGGACGAACCCGTATGGGAATGCCAGACCAACTCAATTTCCGTAATTCTTCTATTAAAAGAGAAGTATTTCATGAGAACTAAGGAAACTATTATCAATTAATATACACAGATATATTCAAAGTAGCACAAAGTTGTTTACAACAATGATCACATCTTCTTATAAAGTCCAATGAAATCAGAATTATATTGCAATTTAACAAATTAATAACATACTGGATAATTACTATCTATAGGGATACCTATGATAATAGGTACTGAGTGTGATAAGGTAACTTTCTGGAGGTACATTTCTCAGCATTACTTTTTAGTATACACACCTTATATTAACATGCAAGAGATATTCAGACTTATTGTGTAATATGCTTACACAGGTCCTAATTAAAAATTAGATTTGCAGTTACAGAAACAGAATGATACTTTATGTCCGAATGCTGGAGTTTAATCCCATGCCATATTCTCATTCTTCATGTCATACTCCTTTCTCTTGAAAGCTGCTTGTACAAAAAACTTTACAGTACTGGATATACACATTCAACAAGTTATGTTTTCCCTCTCACTTTGAGCAGCAAGCTCAGCCAAGTCAACAGCGGCTGCACAGAGATCTCACTTGGAACAGCGAGGCTACGTCACCAAAATCCAAGCAAAACAGTGATCAGATGCTGCATTAGGATCAAAACACAGCAGAAACTCAGAAAAGCAGAGAAAAAGAACAGATATTAAGAAACAAGACATTAAAAGCCTATGTCTATCACAAGTTGAATCCAGTCTAAAGAAAAACACTTTCTTGTAACATCAATGAAACTGTCTTTCATCTATAAGCTTTAAAATACTATTGTATTTGACAAATAAGTTTCATTAATAGAAGCTTTTCTTTTCTACATTTCAAATGCCTGAAAGTCAAAATACACTGACATAGGAGAAAAATTGAAAAAATATATCTCCTAATATGTTTTTGACTTAAAGACATGGTTTGTTCTGTAGTTTTGTTTTTAAATGAACTAATATATACCTTTCCTATACAAGAAGAAATAAAAGGACGTCAAGGTGCCACCTTGTTAAAGCATCAGTACATAAATAAGTCATTTTGTATCAGTACAAATTATATTTAGACATTTATTACTGTGTAAGTGTACCAAAACAGCAGAATACCAAACCATTTAGGAAGATCATACTGAGCATGACCAAAGATAATTTCAGTCATATACCTTGGGCAATCCAAAGACTACAATACCAAATACTAAAGGAAAAAGTATAAGAACACACCAAATATGACCTGACTTATTTGATTTCCAGCAAACAAAAGATTCCTCAGCCTTGTATTTTCTTGTACTTTTAGCCTATCCATCAAGTCTATGGCAACAGTAAGATTAAATAGATTACAGAGTTAATAACATAACTACACTCACTGTAACTGATTACGTTTTATTTTCTTTCTTATTTACAGTCCATCCCTATCCAACATGCTGATCATTTACAGCAAGTATTTTTTGCACAAAAACTGTAATGCCAGTTCTTCCCCTCCCTCTGTATTAATTGGCATAGGCAGATTATTGCCTGCTCTTTAATGTGGAAATAAAAACATACACTACCATGCAGAAACAAATTTAAGCTCATTTTACCAGTCCCAACACCGAAACAAAAAACACAAGGGAGCTTCAGTCAGGGAAACCCAAACTGGCAGACTGAGAGATATTTTAGGTTCAGAGATCTAGATATGGCAAAGGCACTAGAGCTCTTTTTACTTCCCCTTCTTTAAGCACAGAGGCACCTCAGAAGCAGCTCCTACTCAGGTACATACAACATAGTACTACCAATGATGAAGTTCACTCTTACACCAAGATTCCTCGCTAGTAGCATGACTACAAAACCAAAACCTTCATCCTTTCTAACACTAATTTCCTAACCTCTACTTCCTACTTACAGATTACTCCCGAGTCCCATTTATCCATTTCACCCTCTTCTCCAGACTTCCTTTTTCCCTATTTTCCTCCTTTGTGGCCCTCATCCCTGTATATTTCAGCTGTATCTTTCCTCAAATCATCAACTAAAATTCCACACCTGTCTTCAATTGCTGGCCAATAGAATTCACTGTATAGTTAAGAAAACCTTAAATTATCAACTAAAAGGTAGTGCCATCTTTAAAACAGAACTGTAGCATTAAAAAAAAAACTAAATAAATATTTCAAATATTTTCAAAGGAACCTGGTTTTTGTTCTTTATCTCTGAATAATCCCCAGAGATTGATGCTCTCTTGCTTTCTTACTTATATCAAACTGTAATAATAAATTTAACCACAACTTTTTGCATCACAGATGTTTTAAAATTAGCATGTAAGAATGCGCATTAGAAAGGAAAAAAAATACATAAAGTCCAAATGTTCATTACCCTTCTATAAACTAAAGCCTGTAACAAGAACTGCCATGAGAAAAATAAAATTCTATTCAGTTTCACAAAGACAAGCTATTGTAGAGGATCAGTATATCACCAAACTACATTTAAATACACCAGAATCATTGAAGACAAAATCTATGCTTTAATGCAATTATTCTTGATGTCATGTTACCTCCCTACAGCCTGGGCTAGTTTCTAGTGTTAACTTACAAACACCAGACTGCTGATAGGGCTTATAAAAATGAAGTCTAGACAGCAAATTTTGCGGGGTGTTTTTTCATATGGTTTTCGTTATTTTTAGTTACCTTTGAACACAGTTGTCCTGCTATAACAACTTTCCACCACAAAATTTTGTCTTGAAGTTTTTGTT
The DNA here is from genome assembly GCA_013401315.1 of Balaeniceps rex. NCBI lineage: Eukaryota > Metazoa > Chordata > Aves > Pelecaniformes > Balaenicipitidae > Balaeniceps > Balaeniceps rex. The sequence continues at coordinate 14,506 of VYZW01027413.1, forward strand.
GAAATAACACTTTTTATCTCTTAAGTATCAAGTTAATTCTAACCCCAAGTTAATTCTAAATTAATTTTGTAACTTAGGCAATTTTGCAGTCATGAACTATAGTCACTCTGTTTACCCAGTAATTTTTTAAAAACTTCAAATTTGTTTGCACTTGTAAACATGATTATTCTTTTATTATATTCTCTTTTTAAAAGATTTGTTCCACTCTAGAGAAGTATTTTATCTTACAAAGCAAGTAGACATCATATGTAATGTTATAGTAGTTTTCTCATTCTATAATACAAAATCCATGTGTTTTTAACCACCAGCTTAGAGTCATTGACTAGAATTATTATTTCTATTACTTGTCTCTATATTGTAAGAATAAAACAAGAATTTTTTTGTCTCACTTGGCAACTTACTACAGAAATATATTCTTCTTCCACGGCTTTTTGAGATACATATGAAGGGTATACAGTATATAAAAATCAGGAAAAGCAGTTGTAATATATTAAAGTCTAAGCAAAATATAAGCAGCAGCAGTATATGCTTTCAAAAAACATCAAGAAGCTCACAGTACTTCTGCACACTAAATATGCATGGTGGGGGAAGCATGAAAGCATGTTTATGCACATAACTCCAAGGAGTTTGGTGGTATACCAATAAATTCCTCCCTTATTCTTCATCTCAAGAAGTTGATAGGCACTGGAAGAATATAGAATGATCAAAAGATCAGTAACATTAGAAAAATATGATACTACTAGAGTTCAGTGTGAACTGAAATCTCAAAGAAACAATGAAAGCAGAACTTGCACAACTATAAACACTGATTAAGAGAGAGGGTGAAGTTTAAATTGAACTACATATCACAGGCTGGCACAACAAATATACTTCATCGTTGAGTATGCTGTCACTGAAAACACAAGGGATTCAATGGGAAAGAGATGTAATAAGCAACTGAAATTCTCTGATATTAAATAAGAGACTCCTGAATATCACTGATACTAAACAGGAAATGGCACCCAGGATTGTCCATTCATGATAAAAAAAGATGGCTTGGGCACAGAGATGCATTAAGTGCAATGGCAGAGAGACTGGCTGCTGATACACTGAGGACAGAAAACAAAAAGTTTTAAAGTCAAAGAGCTATGGGATTTCACGAACAATGGAAAAAAGGCACTAATGGATTCTGAAGAAAAAAATAAAGAATACCCACAACAACAAAAAAAAAAAACATGCAAACAGCACTGCCATGACACTCAGCAAAGCTGGGGTACAGAACACATCTGGACAGGAACAGGCTTCATCAAGGAGAGTTTCAAAGAAGAGCAGATGGACACTACTGAAGGGAAAACTGAGAAATAGGATTTTTTTTTTTCTTACACCAGGAAAAGATGAAATACAGTCTGCTACTTCAAAACAGAAAAAAAGACTGATGCCATC
>VYZW01027414.1:1178-38184 GCA_013401315.1 Balaeniceps rex
TAGCCAGACAGCTCCTTTTTCTAGACCAAGTCTATCTCAAGAGTAGGGGGGCCAGATCTTCAGCTGGAGTAAATTCTCATGGCTCAGTGGAACTGGTTTCTCAGAATGCAATTTTATTCGGTGAATAACGTCGAAACCTAAGAGGTAAATTAGACTTACAACTGCATTATCAGAGCATTAGTATTTCATTAGTAACAACGGCAGCAACTGATGGGCAACACAATGTGAAATGTTTATCCCAGCCCTCCTATGCAATCCACAAAAGAAGCAGCGAACATTGTTTTAATGAGAAGTCTGCCAGTGACTAACTCACATCTGCTTTAGTTTAATAAAAAAAAAAAGCAAGCAATATTGACAGCAGATATAAACAATAAGTGGATGTCTCAGTTCTGTTTGATACTTAATAAACCTCAGGAAATACCTATTAAAACCTATTGATTTTTTGCAAGACTGTTACCACCTCTGAATTTAAATGATGGAGGGGCTGGTGTGCTGAGGGTCGTGAGTGCTGGGGACTTGTGCACTCCAGTGGTGGCTGATAGAAATATTGTGAACATGGAGATCAGACAGGAACACAGTGTACAGCAGCTCGCATCATCCTTTTAGGAAGAGCAACCACAGGCTCCTCTCATAGGCCTAACTAGAGCACAGGGGAATTAGAGCAGAATTTCATCTTGCCAACATACGTCACAGCTCCTTTTCAGTATCGGAAACAGCAACCTCCTCTGTGTTTGCAGCCAAATGATAGCTCTGTCCTCGGCTGCAGGGGGAAAGAGGAGGCTGATTGACTTCTCTGCGCTGGGGCAATCACGTCTAATGTCAGCCCTTGCTAGAGGACCTGTTGGAGAATAGCCAACACCATTTCAGAGCTCAGCTGAGCCACATAGGACTCAAAGGATTATTTTTAAAAGTACTTATTAACTTTTACATCACAGAATGATTTCTAGAAATTTTCACAAAACATAATAACGCAGGGAATAACGAAGATACACAGATTTTTGCAAGGACTCACAATCAGCTGGGGGTTTTTGTTTGCTTTTATGGTGGGTTTTGGTTTTTTGCTTTTAAAATCCAGCATGGATTTTAAGGGTGGGAATTTAGCCAGCCTATCTGTAGGAATGCAAACATTAGACATTAGGTCTAAGCTAAGAAGGATACCTCCAGCCCATCATAGATATTTAATATAAGCAGGAGGAATCAGTCTCTGGATATGCCCATGTCTGTTCATTGACTATAGGGTGGAAGCGAGGCAGGTGGCTCACACTAGCCTCATGACTTCCAGATAGCTAAAAGCAGGTGAAACAAATCCTACCCCAGAGCCTGTAGCTTAGCCTGCCAGAAAAAGTTATGGTAAATGATGTGACTTACTTTGCCTTAAATAACTAAAAATAGTTAAGAGTCTGGTGTTTGTTAAACTACTTGGCAGTTATTTTGGGGGTGATGGTGAAAACAGTGCAGTTGGCTCTATCTCTGGTCCCCGTCACCATCCCTGAAGGTATTTAAAAGATGTGTAGATGTGGCGCTAAGGGACATGGTTTAGTGGTGGACTTGGTAGTGTTAGGTTAATGGTTGGACTTGATGATCTTAAAGGTCTTTTCCAACCTAAATGATTCTATGATTCTATGTTTCAGGAAGCCACCACCACAGCCTGCAATTGCTGATGTGGGTATTTGTGGGGGATGATCTCTGTGTCCCCTTTTCTCACTGCAATCCCTTTCCTGCCTGTTGAAAGTGGCAACAGTATAGGACCATCTGCCTTACCACTATACTACTGAGATGTTTATCTTGGTCTGGAGTGACCTTCCTGGGCACGATGACCACCCAGCAGCGATTCCTGCAGTGAGTGACTGCACCAGAGCTTTCGGGAAATGGCTGTGTTTCAAACACAGGGTTACTTGTGTTCTTGAAGGTAGCATGTGAGCAATGATTTATTTCTGGTAGTTGTCATCATGGACTGGTACACATCCCATGGATATTTTTTCCTGCAACTTGCAGGTTTGGGGGTGGGAACCAGGGGAGTGCTGCTGGTTTCTGTTCTTGTTTTTTCCAACATCTCTCATGTATTCCCTCATGAATTAATTTTACCTTTGGCAGTGATCCCAGCACCATATAAATTGGGAGTCTGTATTTTTTTCCCCAATAAATACCTGGGACTAAAATTTTGGGAGTAAACTGCACAGCAGATTAAAGATATAGTTATTAATATTGTTTTCAATAAAGAATAGATCACTTGCTTTTAAACAGAAAAGGTGAAGGAAAATAGCAGCTGAATGGGTAAAGCCATAACTTGTTTACTGCTAAAATTGAAACGTTTTTCCACTACTTAAAATTTACACCGATGTTTTACCCTTAAAATTGGCATTACTAATTCTTAGGTTAAGATAGTGACTTAAAATATGACAGGAAAATCTAACAGAATTTTTTTCTTACAAGGTATAATCAAAAGGTCAGAATTACATAAAGTGTGTTGAGACTTTTGTGAAAAAGGATGTTTTCAATCTGAAATTACCTTCTTGCATTTCTAAATGCAGTTATCAACCAAATATAGAAAAATCTATTTGCTGTCTTTTCCTTCTCTGTGTGAATCATCTTGCTTTCCAGGGTGTAAGAGCAAAAGGAAAAATGCACGGCAAAGCAACAGAAGCCAGAAATCTGCTAAATTGAGTAGTATCTTCACATAGTTTTAAAATAATAGAAAAATATAATTTCCTAAAGAGTTTATAAAATAAAAATAACTGTGAAATTTTTAAGATGTTTCATACAATAGTTCTATTCTTCAACCAGCTCTACAATTAAGGTGGTCAAGCTGCCTTGTTAAAGAAGTAACATGTTAATTCTACATTTCCTGTATTTGCTATTGCTTTCATTGCTACTGTTCTTGAAAAGTTAATAGGCACTCACATCAACCCATATATGCCTGCAGCTTTAGCTTCATCTTAACGTGTTATTACGTGATTATTATATAATGCGTCAGAAATGACTTCTCATTATTGTTTTTAATTATGATGATTAACTTGGATTCTTTCTTCAAAAGTCTAATTCTGCATCTTTATTTTAAATCCCAAGAGAGCTTAATTCAAACCTGAGACATGCCAGAACCAGCCAGACAAATTCTCATCAACACATATTTTATTACTGGTTCCATGACAAGTTTGCACTCTTTGGTGGATCTGCCTGTGTCAGTGAAGTAAACAACCTTCTTTGGTCAGGCTATCTATGGACAGTGAATAACACATTCGGTTAACTAGCTTTCTACGGAGGCAGAATGTGAGGAAGCAGAGATCATTTATTTATGACATAATTCATATTTTAAAGCCATCATTTATTTATACTGTTGATGCAATTTTCTTACTCGCGTCATATCACAGTTGACGATGCTTTCAAACAACACAAGACCCCCATATATTCCACAAACCAACACTCAGTCATCACGGGCTGTTAGTGCAGCTTTCCAGCGTACACTGCACAAACACACACATCCAGCAGAACATCAGAGCAAAATAATCCTTCATGCATAATTCACACTTCCAGTCTCTGCATGCTTTATGCACTGATGAATTACTCGGTTGTGCTGAGGTAATTCAGAATGAACTAAAAAGCAAATTATGGCAGGCATGTGCTGTAACATTGTTATTCTGCAGGACTGGATTTTGAAATTACTGTCTCTGAGACCTGATTCTGAAATATAATGTGTTCAGCCTCCATGATATTTCAACCCAGTGTCTTATGTCTGAGGATGTCCGTGGACTCATTTCAAAAGCTTACACAGTCCAGAAACCCAATTTGATTTCTTTCTTTTTGCCTGAAATGGGCTGTGACATTTTAAAATCATTAAATGCAATCTCTTTCAGATGCTCACAAAAGGTCACAAAGACTATGGGACTACCCCTGTTACGCTACAGCACCACAGCTCTGATCCACTTTAGCAGGGGGACTAAGTGCTCAAGGCATTCAAAATTGAGCTCCTAATGTATTAAGTGCATTAGTAATAGTCACAGCTCTGCTAGAATTTCCATTACAAGGTCTAGATTACCAAGAGGAACAGGCTGTTTGGGATGCAGTTGACTTTAAAAAGGGTTTTAGTATTGTGTTGGATCAGAGCCTGAGCAAGCACTTGACATTTTCAGGATTTTTTTTCCTTGACAAATAGTTGTTTTTTTTTTGTTTTTGTTTTTTTTTTTGGGGGGGTGGGCAAGATTTAAAAAGAACATAGTTTGGGCGCAGTCTGAGGGAAATACCAACATGACAAAACAGCGTGTGGGTGACTCATGATGTGCATTCTTGCTGCACGTAGCATATTGCATGTATCAGCAGCTGTTTACAAGCCTCCCTTTAATTTCACACCAAAAGTAGCCAACGACAACCTAAGAGAAAAAGGAATAGCACTAGAAAACAGAACAGCTGTGACATGAATACCTTTCTTTCATACCCTTCATTGTTGTCTGTTTGCCCTTAAAAAGAAAATTTCTCAAGTTACTGAAAAGAAAATGTTCATCTGTTTGGAGAATACCATCCAGAATGCACTAAATTTGCTAAATTTAATCGGTTTTACTTAGCACTGAACCAAGTTTTAAGGCTGCCTTTTTCATTCAGTGACAGCAGGATTAAGCCCTAAATCTCTTCTGGCAGGTCAGACTATGGCCAGACAGAGCTTTTTAAGAAATCCTTGCTCTCCTATTTCCAGCCCTTCCTCCTCCCTCCAGCTGCCCCCTCCTCTCCATTGTGCCAGGGCAGTGTTTGCCTGGCCATGTGGCAAAGCCTATTTCTCACCCTGATCCTGTTCATGGCACATCTGTGTGAACAGCTGTGCTGACACAACAGAGGCGGCTGTAGAGGGTCGCAAGTGGCCTGGGTACTCCCAACAGCACTCCCTCTGAGAAATGTGTACACAGGGCTACATCCTAACTTTCCGTTGGGTACTCCCTTGCCCCAGTAGTAATATCACAGTCTTAAATAAACCCCACCAGAACTACATCAGCATTGCTGCAGGAGAGAAGCATATGTTATAATCTAGTTTATCCAAAGTAATGTTGCCAATCTCGCTGTTTCTCACAGCTCTCCTTAGCTAACAGATAAGGCAGGCATCAGATCCTGGAGATACAAAACCACACACACCTGAGTATTTATCTGTGCATCTTGGGTGTAGTGAGAGGCTCAAAAGTAGTACATGGGCATGCTGAAAGGTCACAAGCACAAAACATCCTGGAAAAAAACCCAGGTATTTTATTCAATCTATTTTTATGTATTACACTATTTCATCAGAGTAATTCCTCCTTTCTGAAAGTGTTTGATTTGTCACCATCACATCTATCAACAGGAAAGGATGTGGTATGACCTTATGTAGGTGGTCTACATCAAACATTGCAAATCTTTGTGTTCTGAAAACTGAAGCGATACTGCTGTTCTGAGCATATGGTACAAGTGACAGAGGCTGAAACATGCATGTGACAGATAAATAAACATGGCAAAATATGTCTGGAGCCCTCTGTTCTGGAAACGTGTGCAGCCTCTTAGCTTTACCTTCCTGAGAAGTTCCTCCAAATCCATAAGGGACAGGATCAAAAATAAGTGGATTTGCAAATCTACCTGTGTAAAAACATGCTGATGTCAAGTAGGAGAAAGCTGGCATGAACAGGCACTGTAAAATTAATGATTCTTGTCCACTTGACTGCAAATAATTCTGCAAGCGAGGATGACAAAAAGCATCCACCTGCAGAGAGCGGAGGTGCTCCCCTGGTTCCTGCAATATCTGTTGTCCAGTTCTGATCTTCTTCTAGGTCAGCTGAGTCCATTTTTACTACTCTGTGGCTTTCACGCTACTTTTCTGGTGTGCTCTGCACACAATCTGGTCTCATCCTCCATCCCTGCTGCTATTTCTTTACACCCCAGTATCTGCACATAGCACTACTATTTATGCAGCTTATGCGAGCCTCGTAATTCATTGATTATTGTGAGTCATACCACTGGAGCTATTTCTTTCTAACAACATCTGAGTATCAGCTAGTAGTTTTTCTTCCCTATATTATCTCTGATTGGATCCATATACTACCTGTCTGCTATGCATTGTGTGTCAGCGTGTAGGTCATCATGTGATGCCTTTTCCCATGAATTTCCACCGCTTAGCTAGAGCTCAACCTTCCCTAGAAGGATTCCTCATATCCAGGTTTCTGTGATCTCTTCTGCAATTTTTAACTTTTCTTATGGGAATACAGATGCCAACCCAACAAAGCATTTATTCACATGCTTCCTGAGTATCCCTACTGAACACAGATAAAAATTTGTGTGCTTAAAATTAAACGCTATTAATCAAATGCTTTATTGCATTGACAGCTTAATTTGCATCACATGTATCACCAGAGGTGTGATGTAGATGGAAATGTGTATGCTTGTACTAGCTCTGAACATTGTAATGAAGATCTGATTTGTAACACCCACCTACCCTGCTAGAAATCCAGCTTTTTTTGCAACTGAGGAGTAAGAGTTCAATAAAGTGGTCGGGACTGATACTAGTGCAAACAAAAACAATCTTTGCATTGAAAATTTTTTTCCAAAGTGTATACACAGTTGGTCTCGTAGGACAAAGGACTCTTGTTTGCAACTCTCTTGATCAAAGCCATAATAAAATGTTACTGCACAGCTCAGAGAAGCCCATCCATATTAGTGACATTTTTTGCCAAGTTCAGCTCCAAAGGAATGCAATTTACTGTGTGCATATTTTACCAAGATAAAGGCCATAGTGCACCAGTGTAGATTGCCACTGGTCTCTGTACTGTAATGTGGTAATTTGCAGAGATTGCAAGGGCCAGATTCAGAAAAGGCTGTAGGTATCTGAAGTGAGAGTTCAGAAGAATTCAAGGTTGTGGAATGAAAAGTGAGATCTGGGAATCTCACTTCCACTGTTGTTCATAATCCAACAGCCACAACTGAATTTGTCTGGGAGAAGAGAGGTGATGGAAGTGAAGGTCTGACTGTCCTATAGATACAAGGGTGAGATTCCTCACTCCTCATTTAGAAGTTTACAGCACAGACTTCTGTCTCTGAGCTAATCGTCTAGACTCCCTTTATAGTCACTAGAGAGAAACAGGCACTTCTAAAAGGCAATTTATGTGACCCATTTTAAGTGAGTCTGTGAGGAGACAATGCAGAATGCTTTGGAAATGCCTGTTTCTCACCAGAGACCAGAAAGGGCATGTGGACAATGATAAAGACACTGCGAGTTAGGAGGATCCCACTTCAAATTAAGGAGTCACAGATAAATTTATTCTGTCATTTCCCAGATTTAGAGTGTAACCAGTCCCCATTTGTCTTCTGTTATGGGTGGGCAGGAAGAGGTGACATCTTACAGACATCTTCCTCTGACCTTTGAGAAGCATTGTACTTTTCGCAGATTTGTTTCATAGGCATCCAAATCTGTAAGCACCCTTGCGCTGACATCTGAGAAGCGAAGCAGTGCAGAATACACAGTTCCTAGCAAATGGAAACTGTTGATAAGTGAAATGTGCATGTCCTAACATCTCATCAGCTATACAGGTAATACTATTGTAGACTTGGACAAGCATGATTTTGTAGCAAAGGTCTGGCAGTGCCAGCAACAATTAAATGCAGGTTTATTCTAAAGAACTGACCTGTAGAAGCAGCATGAAATGCCTGCAGACACCCCCCACCCTCCCCACCCCGCTGTTTACTTGATCATCACATTTATGTGATCATCAGATTAACTGTAGCAGATTACAAACTAATTTTGCACCAGGAAGTTTACTCAGGGTTCCTGTAGGCAAACGAAGCTCCTTGCATCCCATGCCTCACCACCCGTAACAGCTCTCATGAGCCAGAAGAGGCATCTTCAGAAACCTGCTACCATCAAATGTCCTATGCAAGCTCATGGCTCTCACATGGTTCTGGGCCACTGAGGGCTGAGTTCACAGCGGTGCTCGTGAAACACCCCTGAGCACATCATCCTGCCTGCGGGCTGTTTCCCCAGTCTCAGAGTCAGGACTTCAACTAAGCGCACGTGCAAAGAAGCCAAAGAGGATGAGACTTCCCTGTGGCTGTCATTCACCCCTCACCCCTGAGGTTATCTATACACAACACATGCCTTTTTCGAGGTTTTCTCCTTGTTTAGCTTATCCTTGGCTAGGTCTTGTCATGAATTTGAAACCTGATGCTGAAGATGAATATATCTGTGATCAAAATACAGTAGATGGGTAAATTCTACGTGTGTATAAATCTACAGGAACTGGTTCAGAGAAAAGAAAAAGAAAAGAAGAAGTGGCATTACTAGTATTTAGGTTATGTTTTGGTGTCTGTGCAATTAATTCAGAAAGTCATCTAGAGCAAGATAGCAAGATATTTTTAGCATATGACAGTTCAATACCGCTAAGCTTCTGTAATCCTCAAGTAGTTCTTTTATGGTGCACTTTTTAATTGCATTTTACATGTATGTATGGCAGTTTGTAGTCTTCTTAAAATAAATATTTCCCATATATCCATATGCACGATCCACACTTATTTTGTAGTACAAGATGTGCTGACAGAGATTAAAAGATTGCAACACAGCAGAAGGCGTTGTGCTATCTTGCAAGTGCAAAGTAGGTACCTTTATCTGACTCAGTTTTTAGCATCTGTCTTCCTATTCATAGCAGCTCTTGTTCCGCATAAAACTATAATCACCTCTCAAGCCTCATTTCTTCAGGCACTGACGTTGTAGGCTCTTTGGGGTTGTAGCAAATAAAAACCTAAATGGAAGTTTAAGTCCCAAGGGTGAAAATGCTTAAACTGCAAAGTTTTCTTATTGCAGTCTTCAATAAAGCCTTCATGCTGGGGGGATACACCAGAGCCTTTCAAGTGGGTTAGACAATAGCTAATAATACCTATTTTCGTTACAAGGATGTAACACCTTGCCTCTCAGGGTGGGTTTAGGAAAAAAAACCCCTTTCATTAAAACATTTTTTTCCTTCCAAAAATGAGTACCTTGCAAAACTCTGGAAGCAGGCGTTTTGACTGAGGGGAAGGTTAAAAATTACTTTTTTTTTTTTTTTTTTTTCCTTTTTTTTTANTGCACTTTCTTAGTCATGCTTCATTGTAAAGGTAATCTGATTAGCTTAAAGTTGTGCCCAGACTCAGTTAGCGATGAGGCATGCTGAGCACTGCAGTGAGCGAAGAGGTGACATGAAGAAGCTCGCTGTGCCTTTTGTCCATCTGACAGGGATGCCAGTACCCATTCCTGCTGAGAAGACTGAGGAATCAGGGCACAGCCACCAACAGGTGATTTGGGGTGTCCATCCCCGAGGAGGCTGCAGGAGTGGAGGCTCCCTGCAGGGATGCCCCTTGACATCATGCTGCAGTCCAGCCTGCCCTCGGCACCGCTGCCCCTCACCACCCTCCTGTCCCATTGCTGGGGCACTGGCATCAGCTCTCCTCACTTGCTTGACTCACCAGCACCACCGAGGGGGGCACAGTGCTGCCGATTTGGCGCTGAGGAGTTGTGGGATGTGTTTTGTTCTGCTTAGTCATCTCTAAAAATATTTTCCTGCTGGACCTGGAGCCTGGTCAAAGCCAGGCTGGCTCCATGGGAAGGAAAATGGTGTTGCCCTACTGCTAACACAGTGATGCCCGTGGAATCATAGATATAAATTACAGTAAGAAAAGCCTTACTCCTATATTTTGTCTGTCTCCACTTTTGCCCCTCCCATTGCTGCCAGCACCTCTTTTTTGCACACTTGGAAGGGGTTTTATGATGTTTTTACTGGCAAATAGCTATGGTTTCTGTATAACAGGCTTTCTTGTAAGGAAAGAAAGATCAAATAAAGAAACAGTTTAGACAAAACTAGTATCAGAACTTGCAAGTAAATAGGTGAGACACTGAACTGTGGTATTTCTATTGCACTTCCTAACACAGACTAAGAAATAGGTTGCTCACCTCCCAGCTCGTCACCTCACATGTTCAACAAGGGGAAACACCTGGAGGCTTGCCACTCTTTCAGACATAAAGGCTGAGAAAAGAATTTGGTATCCAGCAAATGGACAGGACCTTTATGTGTCCGACTTTCCTTTGGAACTGTGGTAGAGCAGGCACACTTCACTGGGATTGCTTGAGCTGAGCATGGGCTTCCTTACAAAGGAGAGAATCTGGGAAGTCTTCCCCTTTTACTCCGCTCTAACTCTTACGCAGTGAGTGAAAAGTAGGTAGCATGAAGTGTCACTACTGAAGCATGAGCTACATGAGCCACAGGCTCATCCACTGTGGAAAAAGCTCCTTAGGAGAAGAATGAAATCCTTTTAAATATTTAAATATTGTAATAGAAGTAATAGATAATATAAAATTTAGAAATTAATAGTGTAATTGTTAAAAATATTTTTAAGCCACCAACTTGTTAGGAAATTTTGTGAGAACGGGAGAAAAAACAAATCCCACCTTCTCTCCTAAAGCAAATGAACTCTCTTAAATCCTTGATTATGAGATCTATGTTTCCCAGATATGTTTGCCAGCAACGGGAAGAAAAGAACCTATGGTATGGAAGCCTCTTATTTTTCATAGTCTTCACAGATTTCTTACAAAATTCCACTACCTTTGAAGGTATTTCACAAGACACTATATGATTAGCTGTTGAAACTGTGGTTCAGCCAATATTTAAAAGACTAATACTGAAGTCGAAAATTGAGTTGGTGTTAGTAACCTTGCAAAGAGGAGAAAACTTACCCAACAGAGGAAACTAAATCTATGACAGGACACTTACCTAGGAGGAAGATAAATTATCCCTACAATCTATTTTCTGACTTTTTAAAATTTTAAACTGCAATGTGTGCAGGTCAATGGAAAGCAATGGACATTTAATTTAAGCCCCACAGTATGAAAAACATTTTTCTGAAACAGGACTTGACAATTTGTAATGCTTTTGCAATTCCTTTTTCCAGAACAAATGGCCTTTCCAGGTCAGTAGTAGAGAAACAGCAAGAAATTCTAAAAATTTTAAGGTTACAAGGTCAAGCACTGTTAGGTCAAAAAGTGACAGTTAGAGTTTCCAGTAATTTAATGTTTAATGTTTAATGCAATACTAAATTGTGCTTATGGCAATCATTGCTGCACACTTAATTTTGCACAAAATTCCTGCCCCAGAGAACAGACAGTCCTCCCTGATCAGCAGGTATTCTGCATTTTACTTTGGTGATTATTTTACTCTACACTATTCACATTATTTTTAACATTTAGGATTGTTAGATTCCTCTTGGTGTTTTTCTCTTCTCATCAAAACCTAGAGGTGCTGATAGCAATTTTTGTAGTTGCTACATAAAGACATACAACAACATTTGTTGATTTTCTTTTCTGATAAATTCATGTGGTTTACTGAACTAGTCCTGCAGGAACTAAATGGCAAATGCTGCACAGTTGTCTTAATCCATTTTCTTGTACGGATGTGGGACAAGCCAGGGACAGAATAGGCAAAGGTCACAGTCATAGAGAGCTGCCACCACCTCCTTTCCCTGCACTTGAAGGCTTTGGGTTTGGCTGTGCTGGCAGCACTGGCTGCTGCAGCCATGCCTCCTGCCTCCTCACCCCTTGGCAGCTCCTGAGTAAAGGATTATGATGGGTAGCACAGGAGTAACTGCCCTTGCAGGTCAAGTTATTGTTGTGGACATAAAAACATCTGCTGATCCCCACTTTACTCCTGCTGGTCCTTCTGGTAACCCAATGCCTACACCCAGCCTTGTATCCTGCATCTTCACACCATGCTCACCCTACTGCTGCAGGAAACTGAAATGTCACCGACAAAGACAAAATAGGAAAAGAAAACGCAGTTTTCTCTCACACCTTGAGGAAGATTTATGCTGAAAGTGGAGATGCAACTGCAGCCAAGAGTCATCAGGTGCTCTGTTCTTTTCCCTTGGAAACTAACAAAGCTCTCTTCCTGGCCAACTTTACTCAAGTATGTTTGAGGGTCTAATTTGGTGACACTAGAAGGCACATGCGTAGTAGGTCTCTGTCAGTAAGTGAGAAAAACAACTGGAGATTTCAAGGCAACTATAGTTTAAGTCAACAGGACTTCTCACATATTTATGGCTTTTTCTGGATTGGTTCATAGCTAATCCTAGCTTGTAAAAACAAGCAAGTTCACCAGAATGAGTTGAGTTTTGCCAAACTTCCCAAATGTGCCTCCCTACCTGGGAAATTTACTCTTTATGCTGAGGTGTGGGCAAAGCAGAAAATTAAAGCGTGTATGTCACCAAAGTACCATTAACCCAATACTCTTGAACCCATGAAGAGAAAGGAAGACCAGAACCATAACATTTATATGCTTCTAATAAGGATACAGTAATTAACCTTATTCTATATGTTACATGTTTGTGCAAATGACACTTTATTCACAATAGCAGCTCTTCTGAAAGGAGCTCATAATTGCTACAGCATCTGTTTCAGAGAGTGAGGGAAAATATTGTGTGCCCAAAGCAACTGGACAGAAGGGTGGCATGGTAGAGCACTAAGAAAGTTTCTCAGTCCTCTACTTAGTCTTCCCAGGTGAAGCAATGTGCCTCTTAAGGAGTAAATCCTTTGTTTATTATCCCCTTCTGATCCTTTTACCTAAGAAGGTAAAACTGTGGTGAGACATGCCTACGGGGATAGCTGAGCCATTTGTGTTAGATCATCTACATATTCATGTTACCAGCTGAGCAAACCAAGAAAAAAAAACATACAGCAAAGGAGAGAAAAATATTTGCATGTAAGGTAATAGTGTCAGGAGCACAGCATCATTTCTAAGCCACAGGCTGCTCACAGGGGTTTGTTTGTTGTTGTTATTGCTTTTTTGAAAGAGAGATATTAAACTCTGAGTCTTACCCATGCAATATTTGCAAGCTCGCACAGGTAGGGATGGTAATTACAAGGCTTCATTCATTGGGAAGAATGCTGAAGGCCTGAGGGACATGGTTTCTTGGTATGGTATAATTGTACTTCCTTCTCATAAAAGGACAGTGCTTATTTCCCATAACAGCCTGGCTAGCATGAATAGTTACCTTTACCAGACCCAAACCACTCTCCATTCATGTCAGGGGAAAGTGTTTCATTGCCCTCACCGAGTGCTGCTGGATTGGGTTCATAAACCCTGTCAAATAAAGCATTTAAGCATGCAAATGGACTCATTGCTCTAAATGGGAACATTCATGTGCTTTGCTATGCTAATTATGGACATCAAGAAATATCCATATATCTACAAGAACAGCAAGTCAGAAACAAGAACATAATTGCAAAGACTTCATTTGGAACCAAAAGCTAGAAATCTTCAGCTGGACAATACTGAGTTGGGGTCCCCACCACATGGGGCCCATGCACCTTTAAACCTTTTTTTGACTTGAGTAGGCTGCAGCTCTGTCTCTTTCTCTGGCTTTTCTTTAGTTTTGAGGTTCTTCAGTTTCCTTTGCTTGTTTCTGGGGTTCTTTTAGGCCTTTTAATAAACTGCCACCTGCCTTGGGCTCCCAGAAACAGATCTGACCCTCCTCACAAAAATCTTCTCAACTTCAGAGCACTCCTTCCCACAGCTCTCTTCTGATGGATATTCTGGGTCCAGGGATCCAACACTACAACTGAAGTAGACTACAGACTTTATCAAGGATCCCATACATACCTTTGAAGAAAAATGCTAAAGCCTTAGTCTGTTCTCTACCTCTGGTTTTCCAACTGTCTTTTATTCCTTGTGATTAAGACTGTAAGGAAACAAACATTCTCTCTCTAGCACATATGTTATTTTCTGGAAAACTATTTTTTTCATCTCCTGATCCAATCTGGTAATTTTTTTCATATCTTTCCACCTGCTCTCTAAAAAGAGCAGTCTGACAGCTTGTCTCCTTTTTAGGAGATTCCTAATTAGTCTAATCAAAAGATGATAGTCTCCCCCTAAATACCCTATTGCTCATCTCCCCCTTTCTCTCCAAGGTTCAGTAAATTGCAGGTGCTGTCTCCAGGAGTGGTTCATTTGAGTGGACAATAATCAGATTTAATAACTGTCATCATTCTCCTAATGACAGCTCTAAGGATTTCTCCAGTCAGCTCCTGTGGTTTATCTCAAGATGGAGGAAGCTGATAATGGAAAAGGCAAACTCTTTCCTCCCATCTGCCATCCCACTCAACACAGCAGTAGAAGCATTACGGCACACACCTGGGGAAAGTGCTCTGTGTCAGGCAAAATGAATTAATAATGTGCTTATTCCTCAAATCTTTACTTTGGGTGTTAATATCCAAATAAAAGCCAAGCAAAAGCAAAAAAAAAAAAAAAAGGCATTAAATTCTGCTTTATTTGGAAATCTGGGTAGGAAAAAGCACAGCCAGATGCCAGGAAGATTACCAGTTCATCCACACTACTGGGCTTGAAACTGGGGAAGGGACTGCACCACCTCAGGCATCGTCTGTCTGGAGCTGTCCTGAGAAGGGCACAGTCACCATTTTAGGCTTGTAGCTAAATGTCACAATCTGGCTCTTAATCAGCTTCTTGCATTTAAAAGCTTCTTCCATGGGACTGTATATTTAATAACAACTGAGGGTGGTGTCTCCTAAAATGCTGGGTGTGAGCAGAACCTGAGGGCTCTTCTGTAGTATTCCATCTGGCTGGTACATCTGAAAGCAAACCTCAGCCTGCTCTAGAAAGATGTATTCAATGCATTTCATCACCTCCCCATTTATTCATTCATGTACCAGTGGCCTGTGCCCCATGACTCAAAGCCTGTTGAACTCCACAATAGTTGTTCTCATGAACCTCCATGGGTATTTGATTTTGCCCCCCCAAAGCAAATAGTTTTGGAGAGTTTTTCTTTCTAAACATTGCTCCTTTATAGACATTTGAATCAAAGTTTTCAAGACTCACAATGTGTCCTGTAGCACATTTGGGGAGGGGAAGTTGCAATACACAAAAAGTATAAAAGTCAGTGATTCTTTTTTAATCTGGAGAAGATTATTGTGTTCTTCTGGCTACAACTAAGAAGGTGTTGATGCAAAAGAAGACTGCCATGCTGCTCAAAATTAAAATGTATACTTTTCCAGAAAAAAATAATGCATTATGAGTCTTATGATGAGACTACACCTATAGTCAAACTGTAGTCATATCAAATAATTTCACCATAACAACAGAAAAAGAGATGAAATGATATAACTACCTGTTCTTTTATTAAAACAATAATAGATAAAAATCTGCTAAATAAGAATTTTTACGGAGTCCTTCTTAGAAGTCAAAATCAGGTAAATTATTACCTGGGGTAACTTGACCAAAGAAATTGTTTTAAAGGGGATATACTCAGTTATTAAATGTGAAGGGGAAAACAATAAAAAATGTCTTCTAAGTAGCAACAAGATTCTTAACTATCTCTTAGTTTTAAGGATATTCCAGTATACTTATTTTGGAACTGATACTTGGCACAGATGTAGTAATGGATCACAGAAATAATCAGAAATAGTTATTTCAAGTTCTAAAGCTTAATTGCTTGAAGTCAGTGGATTGAGAATTACAATTTACCTAAATTTTCTAAATTTGAGCAAGAACTTTACTATATGCAAATGAATCTTTAGCGGTATGCCTCTGACCAGGCACCGTAGGTTCAGTCCTGAGAACGGTTGCCCTGTGGTTCCCATCAAAAGTTTTCTGTTGTTGTTTCACTGCATAAGGTTCAGACCAGGATGTAATCTCGAGTTATTTCAAAATCTGAAGGGAATTTGGCTTTAGAAGAAGCATGAGCAAGAAGACAGGATGGCTTAGTTCACATGGAACTCTGCAAGAGCTCTTAGCATGATCTGTATCAAAATGGAAAAGTCTCTAAAACTTGTGCTCCTGAGCTGTTACACTCCCAGAGGACTGGGCCAGGGCAGCCGATGTCTAACACACCATCTCCTGCCACATGGGCAGTGCCCAGGTCCAAGTCCAGGGCTGGAGCCCTTCCACCTCCCCTTAAGCCCTGGCAGGCGGTCCAGGGCAGGCTGGCACAGAAGCCACTTGTTCACCCTCTGGAGCTGCACTTTTGGTTGTGGACCAGCAGGACGTGTGCCAGGCTGGGCTGGTGACTCACGCCTCCCTCCCCCAGAGCTGCCCCTGCCAACGGCAGGAATTGCCCACCAGTCGGCCGTCGCTAATGGGAAAAGAGCAAAGGTTTGGACTCAACCCTGATGTGGTTGGTTGCATGCCAAGGCAGACTTCAAGCTTGCTTGAAGGCATGTCTGTGTAGACATAATAAAGGGCAGCTCTCTCCCATTCAATCTCAGTCAGCCCATGGAGCTTACCTCTGTCTGAAAGACATGAGATTGTTCCTTCTGTCTGGTAATACAATTAAAAATTTTTAATTTTCCTCCTGAGTCTTTGCAAGATGTGTGTGGATGTGTGCATGGATATGTGCGTGTGAGAGACTAAGCACAGGCAAATGTGACCTCTCGAAATGCATTAGCATAGACTAAGCATTTTGTACTGTTTAAACTATTCCTTTTTCTAATTTAAAAAGTCAGGGAATTAGTTCATTGTAATTCTATCTTGGAAGAGGAAAAAAAAGAACATCAAGCTTAGAAAAGTAAAATACATTAAAGTCTCAATGTTCTGGTGAGCACACTGCTCTGTGCAGACAAAGAAAAACTAAGTCTCTGCTTGGATTCAGAGTCTGCACCTCATATGGGTCAGATTGCAGCAGCGATGTGAGCAGGGAGCAAGTTAGTCCTGCATCCATGCTTCTAGCATACCTATATCATATAACTTGAGTGGCCCACCTTCCCTTCCCCCTCAGAGAGCAAAGAGAAAAACACAAACATCCTGGGAAAAATGTAACATGAAATGTGTAAAATAATTTCCCAGACTATAGTTTGACTGTTTTGTGAGTGCCAGCAGTTTTATGAATGAACTCTTTATGGTGTTCAACCAATAAACCTCCAACATTTGGAGGCTTTAATTACTGCTGCGTTTTTCTTTTTTTTTTTTTTAGTGTTTCATTTCAAACACCTCCAGCGGGACAGTGTAAATCACAGAGCTCAGACCTTTGTGTGTACTATTACTCTTTCATGTGGCTCATCTATATTACCCAACAGTAAAATTCAGTGTCAATATTTCTGAGACAATGTGGACTTAACTTCTTTCTTTTTTTTTGGTCAGGTGCTAATTTATTATTCCTGTGTACCAGGAGTTGTCTATTAATGATGCATAATAGGACTATTTTAGTCCACAAAGCGGGAGGAAATGCATATATAAATCATTCTCCCCACCACCACACTCTTTTGGGAAGCACAAAGAACATACATTAATAATGACTGCAGTGAAGACTAGCACTTTGTTGGAGCTAACGGGAAGAAGAAACATAGCTTCCTCTCAGGAACATTCAACACTTGAAATAGACATCTGCTAAGTGATATTTCTTCTGGTTAGCTAACAAGGCTTGCTGGTTTCCTAGGAATCATCAAAGTTTTCTTGTGCCTCTTCATTCTTGGGCCACTCCTAGGTCAGTGGTTATTGCAGCTGGGCTAGGTCTGTTTCTACGGCTCATCTCCTCATTTTCATTCCTGGAGTCCTGCTACTGTAATTAACCTTCAGTAATGTGGTAAGATCTCCCACCAAAGCACCAAAACTTTGTCCAAGGGACATGAGAGAGTCTTTTCTAGTTCGAAAAGCCAGGAGGAACAAAACTTGTCTTAAACCCACCCACAAAGAAGACTTGACCAACCAGAGTGACACACTAAAGGCACATGATCTTAGATCAAGCGCTCTCTGGGTTAGACCTCTCTTTTTTAGAGCACCCTGGAAATAGATCCAGAAATCCTCTCCAGCACTCTAGAGCTCAAACTTTCCCTCAGTAAATAAGAGCAAACCTGTTCCTCTTCTCTGTGTCTGAATGTACCGGCGTGGGTCCATGCTAGCACAGGAAAAGCTCAACTGCACCATGTCAGGGTGCAATCCTGGCCTTGGAGCCCATTTCCAGCATTCACCTGCAGTGTCTGCTTAGGCAAGGAGTGAACCAAGGTGAGTGTAGTAAGATCTCTCCTGCTTCCAGCAATTAGTGATTTAAGGATTTCTCATGTTGGAGGCTGCATCCAGACTTCCATGTTTAATCTGTCCTCCATGGATCTGTCTACAGTGCAGCCTTATCTCCCTCAGACATTTCTGCAGTGAGTCCTCATTGCTCCTCAAATGGTAGCTGTTCCACACCCCTCATCATCCTGGGTGACCTTCCCTGTACTTAAATAGTGCCATCAAAGATGAGATAAGCAGAACTACGCGTAGTTTCCAAGCTTTGGGCACATCACGTATTTATACAGTGGCCTAACAATGCTCTCTGTTCTGTCCTCTGCTTCTTTCCCAATAGTTCATAATATTTTATTTGCCTTTCTGACTGCTGCTGAGCACTGAGCTGACACTTTCAGAGAACTATTCACAATGATGCTAACATCACTTTACTGAATGTGGTAAAATAAAATTTAGAGTTGTCATAAGCTTCTCCTGGACTATTTGGGTTAAATTATACTCCCCACTGTATTGATGGAGGCTGGAGAGCTGTTTTGGCACATGCAAGACTTTTTTCCATAGACACCCCCTTTATTACCAGCCCTTCAAGTGGCTTGTGCAGCTGACATGGCACTGTGTATTCTTATTCTTGAGATGTTCTGGAACAATATATTGTGAATTTGTGTCCTGCAGAAACACCTGTTAGCTGTGGCTTATTCAAGAGACAGTTTGCTCTGTCTTTGCTGCACTATTAACCGCCCTCCTTCTCCAGAATATCTCCTCCTCTCAGCAGAACATTTGAATTCTTAACTTATGGAGGGTAAAATGTTCTTTTCAGCTGGGAACCCACTTCATAAATCTGTGTGTGAATCTTTCCAGTACATCAGACTTGATATTTTATATAAACATGCAGATTTACAGCCTTATTTTATGCAAACATGTACATATCATTAATGTATGAAGTTCATTAGTGGCTCTTGATTGGGTCTAGACAAAACAAGGATGTCTTCAAGGGATACAATGAGAAGAGCTCATTATGTATACGCAGTTAAAGGGGATGAGGTCTGTAAGCAGGACTAATATTTTTCATTAGACAACTGGCATAGTTTGAAAAATAAAAAACAAGGTCTTGGGCACATAAGCTATTCAGATCTGAAAGAAAAACAGCAGCTTTCAAAGCTAAAGACAAGCACAGACCAATTGCTCAGATTTTAGTTAAATATGTACCAATTAGATCATCTCTGAAAAAATGACAGCTGGTATCAGTGAAGTAGAGGTAGAGTACCACTAGAAAATGTAGAGTTAGGGTTATTTTTTCCTCAGCACTTGGCTTTTATCAACATTGAATTTCATTTGCAATTTTATCACCCTGTCTCTCCAGTAATGTGAAAGCTTTCTGCAGCTCTTCACAGCTCACTGTAGATTTGATTATTCTGAATAACTTTGCCATCAGCAACCTTTATCACCTCACTATTCCTTGCTTTTACCAGATGATTTACACTGAGTATCCATACATTCTGCTTTATTACACAATACCAGCATACTGGTACTGCATGGCAGTACAGTCATAATCCATGCCATACTCATCATCAAGTTTTTGTAACCTTCGAAGCATAGGAGAGTTTCATGAAGGCGACCGTAACACAACGATATAGTTTTTCAAACACTTGAGGATGTTTGAGGAAGGATTCACTTGACAGCTCAATTTAAAAATAAAATAAAAGCCAGAAAACCTAAGGTATGCAGTATAGCTCCTCTGAGAAAAGTTTATTTACATCAGCTGAAGATCTATCCATGTGTATTTTCTGCTTTTAACTATGCCTCACATTCTGTAAGTTTTCAAAGACCATTACAAAATACTATTTTACTCTGAGCTGTAAATGTACTGACCTATACCTCCCTAACCTGTGAGCCAGACACCATACCCTTTGACTTAGAGCCTTGTAACAGAGCTGGAGTTATTTAGTGGAATTGCATCTGCTGTGCTTTCAGATCTAACTTTGATTTGAACACCAGGCAAACAGAGGTATGGAGGGTTTGTTTACAGTTATTTCCTATATCTCAGAATGGAATGAAAAAAATCAATTCACCACTAAATAAATGACTTGCATCATGGATTGGCAGGAAATGCAATTTCACAATTGGACATAGTATATCCACATGAGATTTGCCTGGGTTTCTGCCAAATATTTAACATAGTCTACATGTATTTTTGGAATTGGACAAGTTATTATTTAAATGCAGTAATCTGTACTTCAGATAGAACAATGTGCCTGACAAGCGCAGAGTTGGAAAAATACTAATTATCATTATTTTCAGTTTCAGTAAGATTCGATAGTTCTTTTTCTGGAATTCTGTTGCCTTCCAAATTTTGTGTTAAAAGTTTGGGGAATATGAGGACTACTATTTTTTTTCTGGGTTTGCCTATTACCATGGAAATGTGAATTCTTATAGACATAATAAATAAGACATCAGTCACAGTAGACTGCAGACCCTGAATCTAGCCCTGGGCTCTAGACTTTCTGTGCTTGTCTCCTGGAAGGGGAACAATAGATGGGCACCTCTCCAAAACATTCCCTACTTGGCAGCAAAATGAGACTTCGCCCACTGTAAACTGCGCAGAGCAATGTGGTGCCCTCTAGTTTACAACAGCTGGAAATGGTAATCCTTGATCATTATCAGCGGGAAGCTGAATTGAGACCTCACTGAAATGAGTGAGGAAGCTGATGCTGCTCAGTACCTTAGTGCTATGCCCTCTGTTAACCCATACTGTGCCAGTCTATAGCAGACAACAAAGTGCAGAGATCCTGAATATTTTCCCCTCTATGGTCGCTCCAATACTAAAAGCCAATACATTAAGTCAGTATAATGTTCAATCAAAGCTCATTTAATCTAATGTGAGACTGAACTGAATTATGTTGCGGCATGTAGGTTTGCCCTCAAGCATTTCTACATGTAGGTTTGCCCTTAAGCATTTCTGTATTAGTTACTCCCTCTTCAGTTCCTACAGTTTTTCTTAGAACTATGTCATGTAGGAAATTACTTTATTATAAAAGAAGCGTGGCCAGCAGGTTGAGGGAGGTGATTCTGCCCCTCTACTCCATGCTGGTGAAACCCCACCTGGAGCACCGTGTCCAGCTCTGGAGTCCTCAGTACAGAAAAGACATGGACCTGTTCGAGTGGGTCAGAAGAGGGCCACAAAAATGATCAGAGGGATGGAACACTTCTCCTATGAGGAAAGGCTGAGAAAGTTGGGGTTGTTTAGCGTGGAGAAGAGAAGGCTCCAGGGAGACCTTATTGTGGCTATTCAATACTTAAAGGGGGCTTATAAGAAAGATGGGGACAAACTTTTTAGTAGGGCCTGTAGCGATAGGACAAGGGGTAATGGTTTTAAACTGAAAGAGAGTAGATTCAGACTAGATATAAGGAAGACATTTTTTACAATGAGGGTGGTGAAACACTGGAACAGGTTGTCCAGAGAAGTGGTAGATGCCCCATCCCTAGAAACATTCAAGGTCAGGTTGGATGGAGCTCTGAGCAACCTGGTCTAGTTGAAGATGTCCCTGCTCCTTGCAGAGGGGTTGGACTAGATGACCTTTAAAGTTCCCTTCCAACCCAAACCATTCTGTGATTCTATGATTCTATGATTCTATGATTCTATGATTCTATGATTCTATGATTTTATTTTCATTTTTAAAAATTAAATGGAAAATGCTGAAGAACAAGATTTGTAAATGTATCTTTCAAGATATTTTTCATGGAAGGCAATATTATCTCACCCTTGTCACCGAAACACCTAAACCTCATTGCTTTAATGTAACTTACATAAATAAATATGTAGTCTGTCAGAACCACTTTACCACTTTGTTGGGGGCTTATAGCAGTCATAAAAGAAAATAAGTGTTTTGGTGTCCACAGTGTGAAGAGAATTATTAGTTTCCAGATTCTTATTTTTCTTAGAAGTTAGACCTATTTTGTGGAGATATATTCAAAAGGGAGCTAGAAGCATGTATGGTAATAACTAAGATCATCAATCTTAGATATGTCTGCTGACTGTATTTAGACACTGTTTCATTTTGGGTTTAGGTCCAGCTGAAAAAGGGCTTATGTGTCTAAAGCTAGGAGTGTGAGAAAAAGCCCTGTTCATCTGTGTCAAAACTGGAGTCTCATAAATATCACAAATGCCTTGGCTTTCCATTTGTAAAGCTCTCAAGAATGGAGGAAATGTAGCTCCTCTGAACCTGGGAAAAGGATGCATTTTATAAAGTGGGGTTGTATTTTATTTTATTTAATTATCAAGGAAATAGCCTGCATTTTGTTATGTTTCTTTCCCAAGATACGATGTTGGAAACTTTAAAGAAGAACAGATGGAAATTTGTTTTGAAAGGATATAATTAAAGATCAAGAGAAAACTAATCTGGATTTAAATAGCTTAAAGATGTTGTTGAATGTATTAATGCAAGAAAATATTAAACTGCAAAGCAAGTCAGAGGCTCTTTGAAAGAAGCACAAGGACTCAAATCTATGAGTAGTCATGCTGAAATTTGGTGCATATGGAGATAATCTGTATGCATTGGTGCCAAAATTATTTAAAGAATTTTAGTTGCGAGATTTGACCCTCGTAAATTTGACATTCAGGTCTTTCTGGTTTAGCTCCTCCTCCATCCTCCCTTAGGTCTTGATTCAGTGAATCTAGGAAAAAACCTCCATGACTTAGAAAGGCAAAGATCCTGTGGTGTTTTTTTATATATATATAAATATAAATAAATAAATAAATAAATATATATAAAGGTAAGTGTGTACATAAGTATTTTGCTGAGCAGAAGTGGCTTGCTGAGTTGTGGGACATAAGGATCATCTGGTTTCAGAACTTTCCAAGATCATTAGCAAATTCTGAAAATTAGTACAAGGCTGATATTTCCAGCTGCTTGTGAGACTCTGTCCTGTAAGACTGATCCTGAAGAAGCAGCCACTGTGCCACCATGTACATTGCTCATTCTATAGGTCAGAATATATCACTTCTGTACTGAAAGTTTTCAGTCAAACTGGTGAAATATGGTGTGATGCTGTCTCCACAGAGGTCCTCGGCAAGAGAATTCTCCCGTCAACCTCCATGGTGAAGGATTGTCCAATTTTTATTGATGAGAAGATTGCATCCAGTGCCTCAAAAAGAAAATAGAGTCATATATGCAAAAAGGTGTTCCAAAAGTTAGGGTGACACCTATGTTAGTATCTTGCTAAGGTACCTGACTGGTGAAGAAAAATGCCAAGTTTCTGGATACTCCCAGAGTAATGCTGAGGTGCTACCAGTCTAAAAATCAATTAAATTGTCTGATTCATCACTTTCTTTAAATAGCAATTAGAAAGATAATCTCCATTCTCCAGGGTATTTGATAAAACTTTAGTGTAACAGGCTGAGGGTTTCCAGTTTTAGTTGTCAGATGTCAACATGTTGGTTCCTAAATGAAAATTAAGATTTTCTTAGATTTTATTTGATTTTTATTGGCTTTTAGGTTCACTTAGGTTGTGTTTGTTTGAAATTTTGACTTACATATTTATAAGCTCTTATGTTTGAATTTTTCGTAGATTTGTTTTCT
Source organism: Balaeniceps rex (assembly GCA_013401315.1). Classification (NCBI taxonomy): domain Eukaryota; kingdom Metazoa; phylum Chordata; class Aves; order Pelecaniformes; family Balaenicipitidae; genus Balaeniceps; species Balaeniceps rex. The sequence goes on from VYZW01027414.1 coordinate 24,724, forward strand.
TCTAGGGGGTGGCTGCATGGATAGATGAGGGGAAAGAGTTTGATTCCTTTTATTTTTGCCATGGTGAGGTGTTTGAGGAATAAAGGTCTAAAGTTTAAGGGCAGTTTGTAATGGATGTTTGTAGGGGGGTTTTTTGAGTAGTGCTTCACCTTTTTCCAAATTAATTTTTTAAATGACAAATAAATAAGAAAAAAAACCCCTCACACCTTATCCCTTGCCTTAATGAAATGCTAATTTAATCATTCTAAACATATGGCACTTTTAAATTATGGATCTGAGATAATAGTTCCAAGTGCAATAAACTGTCATGTAAACTGTGATTAAGCACCATAATAATATGAACACCCACCTATTGTATTAGAAACCCACTTTTACAGCTTGTGTCAGCGAGGCAATATCTCAAAAGATTGGTAATAGCTAGACCCAATCCTCTCCCCCGCACTAAAATATGACACAGGCAGGATTTGGACAACTGAATTCAGGAGAGCGATCCACCATGCTGTTGCTCTTGGTGACTCGCAGAGAGCAGAAGACCCTGGTGAAGGATGAACCGCAGGCTCTCCCTGCCACGTGTCCTGATGGTGGGCTGCAGGGTGGTGCTGCTGGCTCCTGGTGGTTTGCCTCAGGCAGCTGGCTTCACCACCTGCTTCCCACGGGGAACCTACCCTGCGGTTTCCCCGTATGAAACAATCAGCGGCAATATTTGCTTACGGGATTCCTCCCTACACATCAGGGTGTACTGTTTGCTCACCCAAGCCCTTACCACTCTTGCTGTGCTGTGAACCACATCAGGGAACTGACCTCTCCAAAACAAGGCTCTGAGGGGAAAAAAAAAAATTATGTTCCTTACCCTGAAATCATACATTAATTTCTCCCCTTGATGTGTTTGCCACTTGTTGTGTAATGTCCCCTCCCGCTGTTGCTAGGGGCAATCCTGTTTAAAGAAGGTCCCACCTTCCCTTAATCCTGCATGCCCATCCCTGCAGCTGGGCACGTGTAGCTCTCTGTAGGGCTGTGCTACTGCTTGATTGCTCATATGATTTTGTGGCATGGCTTCAGAAACAGCTTAATCAACACAACTGAGAGGAAGGAAAACTCAGGAGGGTGGTGGTGGGAACGAAACCCTCAGGATGGGAACCTCTCAAACCAGCTTTGCCAGCAGAGATATTGCAATATGGAACTACACCCCTAGGCACTAGATGCAGCATCATGAATTTCAACCTAAGCTAGCACTTAATTTTCAAGCACTGTAGAACTGAGCATTATAACACCAAAAGCCTTTCATTTTCTTTTTTTTTTAAAAATAAATCCTAAATGGCTTCTGATAACAAATCTACCATTTTAAATCTGAAATCTCTAATCTTAGAAAGTGAAAACATCACTCATGGGCTTGTTAAAACTCTTTAATGGAATTATGGCATAGCAACTTACTTCCTTCTCTACTTTTTAAAATGTCATTTGGCATTGGAGCCCTAAGATAGAGAGCTGTTGGAGCTGCTAATCAGAAACAAAGAAGCAACGGGACAACCCAGTGCCCAGAGTTACTTTCTCAATTAATAGTGATGTGACTTCAGGGAAGCCTGCACTTATATATTTCCAACATGTATGACAGTCTCTTAACCATTAGATCATTCTAGATTTTGCCTCATTCTAAAACCAGTAGTTTAATTACAGTTTAATTTAGATGCATTGTAGAAAAGTTCACTGATCATCTTTTGTCCCTGATAGCAGGCAAAACTGGAAGGTCTGTGATGGCTTGACAGTTATGCTTGATACTTTTTTTTCAGTCTTCTTTTAGATTAAATCACAAAACAAACTAGTTTCTCAATTCAAACATTAAAGTCTGGTCTATCTCACCAGCCTCCTTTTGAATATGCCAGTGATTCCTTAATGAAGTATGAATTACTGATTATGAAACATGAAGAGATAAAATAAAATCTAAAATGAATAGCACACGCCCTCTTACAGTTGAGCAGGAACTAAAGTCTGATTGTATTAATGAAGAACATGATCTTTTTACGGATGAGAGGAATAATTCATTGAAATTCATTTGATTTTTTTTTTAGTATATTTCTTTAATTAACTGTATGGCTTGTAATTTCATTAACTAAATGAAAACTGTGTCACAACCTGTAGCCCTGCATGTATATACATATGCACAGACTCAGATGGGTGGTACGAACTCAAACCTCCTTTCTGGAACTGAGCCATTCCCAGGGGTGGAGAGCATCGTCGTTTGTGCTTGAGCGGTCGGTTTGTCACTGCTGGAGGGGATGTCACCAACGCTCCTCCTGTAAACAGCCACTTTGCCTATCTGGGGTGGCAGGGGCAGGAAGGCCGTGCAGATGCACAGTCCGTCTTGTGATGGGTTCCTGTTACAGGGAAGGAAAGTCTCCTTGCAGCCTCTGCATAGTTCTTTAAACAACTTGAATTAACTTTGAAAATAATTTGCCACTTCCTCAAGTGACAGATCCATCTCTGGTAGCCCAGGAGTCTGGTCTGGAAGGCAACTGCCCATCAGGTCTGTTGTGCATGTTCAGTAGGTCCAACCTGAGATGCACTCGGTTTACTGCTAGTGTTGGCACAACTGCATTTTGCAAATCCCAACTCAATATGTAAAAGAGTAGTATGCCAGGCCAGCTTTTAGGGTTGCTTCTAGGTTGAATTTGACCCATTGTGTTTTGAACAGTAGCAAGCACAAAGAGGCTTTGATCTTGACTCGAGTTTATAGACGCTATTTTTATTATACTTGGTAAATCAAGTGTTTTCATAGGTTAGATCTTACGAGAAGTTCCCACATGGGTATTTCCCAGTTTCATTCTCAAACTTTGCTGGTGGTAACTAAAGAACAGGGGTGAAGAGGTTAAAGTGGCAGCAGACCTGTAGCATGGTTCAGGTGGCTCCAGATGGGCTGTGACTGCTCAACAAGCACCTGGCAGAAAGTTCAGCTGCCAGGGCTGGATGCTCCTCTGCAGATCTCTGCCATACCCGGCTGCTTCATCTTGGCTCCTGCCCCTTCTACTTCTGTTCTGCAATAGTTTCTCTGAACATGAGCTGGGTCTCTGTGAGCTGAAACCCATGTCCAAATCTCCTTTTCCCTGTTTGAAGCCGAGCCCAGGTCCAGGAGGAAATTTGCTTTGCCCCCAGTTCTTTGACAGCCTGAGCTCCCTTGAATCAATGGAAAACAATAAATGCTGAGCCCTCTCTGGTCACAGCTCCATGTGGTCTGAAAAAACAACCTTAGAAAAGCTGCAAAATGGAAACCAAATTTGATTTCACAAAATGGATACTGCTTCATCGTCATTTTTCTGTCTTCTTTCGTACTTTGTTTATTTCCCCTCATTGCCTGTGAGACTTAGCATTTGTTGATAGCAAACATTACCTACTTTACCTGAAGATCCTCAGGGCAATGTTCATTTCAAAGCCCGGCCTCCCTGAGTGTTTATAGCCTCTCTGGTTTTGAAGTTATCTGGAAATATCAGCATATTTGAATTAATGCCATTAAAACACTCACCAGGAGTAAACATACTGTATTCATTCCAAGTGCAGAGTTGTCATAATTTTTCACTTTAGTTTTATCTAGTCAGTCCCTGGAACGACTGCAATTTCTAAAAAGGAGACACCTATGTGCAGAACACTGGTAAAATTATTTTCAATTTCTTTTTTTTTTTTTTTAAATGAAAAATTGACTTTCTGAAGAAAGCAAGTACAGGGATTAAGTCTGCTTAAATCTTGCTTGAACTGGAGTTCAGGAGCTTAGAACCCAAGTAATCCCCAGCCTGTGAACTACGTCTGCCTCTTTACCAGGACTGCCTAGCCCTGGAGCTATTTATATTCACTAGACAACTCCCTGCCTGGTTTGGGAATTCTCTTGGCATGTATCTTAGTTTGTACATATGATCTAGAAACAAGGAACAGAGACTGTTACGCTGTATGGTCTAAATTTCCCATTTAAAAATTCAGTGAAGTGGTGCCTAAAGTAGATAGATACAGGGAAATGAAGGGAAGAATAAGGAAAAAGCAGGTTAAGGAGTCCACATATAATTTAGGAGTTTTCAAATTAGTTGGGCCGGATCAACTTCATTTTAGGATATTCGAAGCACTGTCTGAAGCAATTGCAAAGCTACTGTCTTTGAAAAGCGATGGTGAATGATGAGGTGTTGAAAGATTAGGTAAGGACAAATACACTGTATAACTTTAAAAAGGAGTCAGGAAATTAAAGACTTATCCGCTTGATTTCAGTTCCCAGGGAAAATCCTGGAACAATATGTCAAACAAATATTTGAAGGCAGTTGTTTTAAATGAATGTTCCCAAGCAAGCCAGGAACTCAGTCTTGAGGAAACTAATGTAAGGAAGGTACAAACCTATCTGCATATGCATAACCAGAGATCAGTTACTTATGGAAATATTCAAGGGCATAAAAGAAAAAAAATATTCTATAGAAAACCTTAGAAGCCAGATTTAATTTAATTCAATGCTTTTATTACTTCCCAGATAATAGAATAAACATGATCTTTGGGGGGAGATTGAAATAATTGGTTCTTTGTAGCCTAAAGGAGAGAAGACTGGAGCTAGTCAGGGAATAGGGGAAAAGACCAGACTGAGCATGTAAACATTTTTGCCAAGAGGAAGAGAATAATCATTTACCCATGTACAGGATTGGTAAAAAACAGGAAAGGATAAGTTTAAATTGCAGCAGGAAATGCTACAGTTAGACATTAGAAAAACTTACTTGGAAAGATTATGAAATACTTTAAGTGATGACCAAGGAGGCTGTGGGTATGCCAGCAGTAGAATTTTTTAACTAGTTAGATCACTATGTCAGAATATGTATAGCTGATCCTGTCTTGTAGCAGAGGAATGCAGTAGATGATAACCTCTTGGGATCCTATTTTCCTGTGATTTTATTATTATATGAAAATAACAGAAACACATGAGTTCACACAGAAAAGATAGCTCTTTGCAAACAATTTATAACTTGTGGAAAAAACACAATAGCCTTTATTACGAAAGCTGAACCCACTGGCCTCTCTCTCCCATTACTTTTCTGTTAGTCTAAAATACACTGATGTTAACAGAAAGCCCCTTTTTGTCCCAGGGAGAAAAGGCTTTCTGTAGCATACTCCAAGAGAGCAGGAATAGCAGAAAAGTCCATACTCCACACAGGTCACAGGAGGTTCTCAGCAGAGGAGAGCTGTTTGTTACAGTAAAAAAGTGTCTTAGACTACAGCTAAACAAGCGGTGAATAATTTTGGGAAAAAATGTATGTGGACATATGACGAGCACACATATGTTGGTGTCTGGGGGCATTGATGCTGTAAGATGAGCCAGATGCTCTGAACTCCTGAGGAAGCTCTCTAGGATCTATGTAGCTGCACCATAAAGGATAGAGCCTGAAGTGAAGAAAAGGGAAAAATATCAAGCTCGGGAATTGAAAGAACCTCCTTTAAGTAGAATACACCTGTTTTTTGATAACAGCAGTCTTTTGAAAATTCAGTATCAAACGGTCAGCACAGGAAATACATGGAAATAAATGTTTCAGGGAAGAAAAAGATTGGTTTCAAAAGAATTTCTTTTCTTTTTCCTTGAAAGACTTAGAGCGCCGTTGAGCTCTTCTGTTGTTTTATATATTTAAAGAAATTTACCCTGGTAAAGGTGGGACAGCACTACTGCACACTCATTTGCGTTAATCTCATGATAAACATGAAAAAGAACAGATCTACTTATTGTCTTTTGCTAAGACAAAGTACCAGATGAGTATTATTGTTGCCAATGGAAACACTATTCAGGTGCATAAACGTGCAATAACATCCCTGCGCTATCTTTAGCTCAGACCAATAATTCTGGTCACTATGGTTTGCTTGACAGTTGCTGAATTTCTGCTGATGTGTTTGGCATTTGGTTGTAATTACCTATTCATCTGAATTAAAAGATTGATCACTGCAGTCAACGACTGATACAAAACAACATAAAAGAGATACATTAATACTGGAATTTTATGTAAGCATTGTTCCAGAGGGAAAAGAACATATGCAACAGGAAAATTGAGAAGACATCTGTCACGGTAGTCAAGCCTCTATCAAGCTTGATAATGATTATGAATCCATTACCATTGATATATTGCATAAAGCTGTGGGAATAGGAAGCTTTTCACATTACACAGAGAGTAATCAACATCCAACAGAAGTAGTCCCATCACACACACACCTGCTGCGTGCCTCACATCAGAATATGTTATTTGCAAATCTAAACGTTATTGACATGGCAGAAGGAGACAGACAAATAATGAGATTCACTTATGGGCTATTTTATTCCTTCGCTAATGAGGTTTTCTAGTAACAAAACAAGCATTTGGTAACTTGCATATATTCCTCAGAATGTGTTGACATACGTAATTTAATCAATACATTTCAAACGCAGCTGAGTAATATTTCTCAACTGTTTCTTATGGGGAAAGTCCAACTGCCCGTAATAGAAAGACATATTTCTTTCCTGTATATTTATGCTTATGTGTTTTTCTTGTGCATTTATACTATTGTTAAAAAACAAGAAAAAACTTGGGAGTATGTGGGCATGAGTGTGTGCCCTAGAAATCCATGGCTGCAAAAAATCTTATTTCAAATAAAGCAGAAAATGCCTTTATTTCAACCATTTTTTCCAGAGCTGAACTAAATTCAAATGTGTGTAACATGAATAGGAGCCTGTGTTTTGAAGACAAGAAAACTACTAGAAAATGAATTCCTTCTAAGAAAAACAACGTGCAGCTCGGAATCTGTTTTTTGCTAAAATCAGATAAAACACACATCTCAGATGGCGGATTTATGTACATGAACTGAAGTCTATGTTTTTCAAACAGTTTCAAAAATTGCCAAAATATGCTCACCCAGCATGAGAATATACACACACACATATGCATATGCACATACACAGACAGGATGTTTCAGCATATACATACACATACACATATATAAACAGAGTATATACACATGAATATATTATATAATATATATATTCTATGTTTCAGCAAATATTTGGGTACATTTTTCCTACTAAGTGGTCTGACTTTTCAGGTCTGTGTCATAAAAGTTAGGTGCCTTAAACCAAATGATGTGATGTTTTAACATTTTGGTTAAGGCATTTTTAACACTTGAATCAACAAATGACCTTATCACTACCTTTTTATTGGATTTATTTACATCACTAAAAAAAGGGAGACATATCAATTATATAAACTAAAATCAAAAAAAACTTTTAGCTTTTTAAATTATGAAAGAAGTTTTAAGATGACTATAGAAAATAAGCTTTTTATATGTATCTGTTACAGACAAACATTGTGGTAAAATAGGCCATCAGAGGTGAAATCATATGTTGTTGGGGGAAAAAAGTGTAAAGAATAATAAACAATTAAAGTGGTGAGCTGGTATGACAGATAAAGGACAACACAGGCAACAAAAGAAACAATAGCACAAATAGCAAACCAAAAGTAGTTTAAACATTTCTCTCAGACATAACAGCAGCCTGTTCTCAGAGTGAAAATGAATACATAAACACCACTTTCATTGCGAATCACCATAGTCTAGCCAGGATGAGACAAAGGAAAAACCATATAATTGTCACTGTTCTATAAAAAGAGACAAATGTTATGTGACACAGAAAAGGAATCCTAATTTGGTCAATATGAGGAAAGATAGGGTAGCTTTTGGGGTTTTTTTCTTCATTTTTTGTTTTCTCAGCATAATCCAAGAAGAAGTGTGTATTGGTGCAGTGTCTGTTCCACTAGACATGCTCTGAAAATGGCTACTGACCTGCATCCTTTAGGTGAAGGTACATGTGGTCTGTAAATCACGAAAGTCCTTAGCTCCTGGGCTGCTCAGCACTGCCAAGGTGAGGAGAGAACCAGGTCTTTGGGAAACTTATGCAGGAAAATTCAGAAAAAAAGTTTGCCATCCTCATAGGCCTTATGCAATATGAGAAGTGTTTGCCTCAAACCAGCAGCTGTTGGGAAAGTTCATTGGTGCTGGCACTGATGAGTGGGATGAGTTTTTAATACTTCTCTGTTCAATTCCTTTTTGATACAGTAAAGAGTCATGTTGGGTATTGGCTCTAGTTTAAATATCTCTTAAATCCCACTTAAGAACATGACATAGTATCAGCTGGGTGTTGGTAAGAAAGATCAGTAAATACAAGCAGGAGTAGAAGAGGGGGGAGTAAAAACTGAGAAGAAATGAAGATGGTGAGAAAAAGTGAAGGAAGAAAAAATGGAAGGTTTTTGTTTTCCTGAAAAAGATCGGCTCAGCCAGGAAAATTTTGGGCTTATGATAATGAATTCATGAAAATATAACAGTCCCTTATAGAATGGTGTTTTGAATGGTATCAGCTGCATATGAAAAAAACTAAAATGCATTTCTGAAACCTCTGTAACCTACTAGAGAAATGCATTCTGTAATTTCAGATCTCGGTTTGTAACTTGACATCTAAGTCTTGGGAAAAAGATTCTTCAGAGACTCTGATTTCAAATTTGAAGAAGCAATGGCGATTGGGAGGCCACACAGCAGAACCAGAGACGAATGAAAGCTCTGGAGATAAAAGAAGACAATTCTATGATGGTCTGTATTACTAAACCACAAACTTACAGAAACATGCAGTAACAAGAATGTACTGAAGAGATTAAGAGAAAATCTGAGAAGCACAACCAGAAGAAGCAGAAGGCACTTTGTGTGGAAGATATCACAGCATGTATCCTGTGGACAGAACTGTTGCATCTGCAAGAAACTAATACAAATGCCCACGGACAAGATTGCCCATCCCTCTAAAGGAAACAGAGTAAGCACGCATGCATTTTCCACAGTGATACAGGTTTCTGTAGCACACCCTGCAGCAATGCATAGCTCCACGAACATTTAAGAGACTTTTCTTCAGCAGCCATTAGCTTTTATTTGTGGGAACTGCTTAGTAGAGATTGAGTAGATTCGTAGAATCATAGATAGAGTAGATGGAATACAGGTTGGAATAAGAATGGAAAACTTAGAACATACAGAACACAGAGGTCTTTTGGAAAGGGTAGATCTAAGGGTAAATGGGCTGATGAGAGGCAGGGACATCCTGCTTCAAATCAGCTATTGTTCATAAAGTCCATTGGCACTCGCACCTAACCAACATGGGATACAGAGAGCTCTTTCTCTTACTGTTCCTGTATCACTTGTATATTAATTTTTCTCTAGTGACCTAACAAAGACTTCCTATATGTTCTGGCAGAGGCCCTTCATCACCATCCAAAAAATGTCTACCCCATTCAGCATGATGGTGAGGTCCCCAGGCTGGCAACCATGGGTGCCCATCTGGGAGCAGTGCGGCTGTACCTGCGCACTGTGTGCTTGAACTACCAAACCCTGCTGAGGTAAGAGGGGTGTCTTAGCAGAGCTCCCCATCCCATGGTGTCTCTTCACAGCACAGCGTTGGCCCAAGCCTATGTACAAGCTCTCCCAGAGCTAGCTTATGGATCCCTAAAATCCCTCCAGACTCTACACATCCTCACAGAAACACACATTTGTAAGTAAGCTTCAGTGGCAGTGGGTGTTTGTGAGCCAAACACAAAAATAGGTGTTTGTGAGCCAAATTTTAAAAACAGCACTAAGTCTCTTAAATCCTATCTAGTCCTCTGGAGTTCTAGCGTAAAGTGCTTCCAAGCTAGCTGTGTGAAATTAGTAGCAGTAAAAATCCTTGGCTGAATTTTTTTTTGTTGTTATTTTAGTGAGATTGAGGTCGACTGAGTTTTACACTTGCTTCAGCCAGAAAATGTTTCCTTATATATATATATTTTTAATAGTAAATATTGCACTTAGATGATTTTGGAACAAAATGTTGAATTTAAGAATTTGAAAAAAATAGTTGGTTTTGAAATTCAGTTCACTACAAATGCATATCTCTAAAGGATAGCATTTGCCTCACTAACAAACATGTATTTTAATTTTTCTGTTGAATGAAATTTGATGAAATTTGGGGAAAAAAATCAAGCAGTTTAGCCATGAATGCACCTTTCTGTCCTTGAAAGAACTGCTGTTGAATCAAAATAGATGTTATTCATACATTCATTCATGTAGTGCAAAATTTGCCTGTGTATAATCATCACAGGACAGCCCAGCCAAATGATTATTCCTCAGACTCTCTCTTCCTGCTGGCATCCCTGAAAACAAAATGCTGTTCATATAAATGTTTATGGAAACTTAATTCGATAAAAGCAAAAATGCAGGTTCTTTTCTCCAGGCTAATATTATTTGGAGATTCTGCTGCCTTTATTGCTGAGGAGTACTGTAAACAGCTTGAGCAGTCTTGAAGAAATGAATGTTCCTATTCAACAATAAGGTTCTAATTAGTGTGAGCAACTGGGAGAGAATCTGGACCTTACAAATTTGCCCTTTAACTCTCTTAATTTTGTTGCATCATGTTATTATTCATGGCTGGAAATTTTTTCGACATTTACATTAGTGATGTCAAACCACAAACTTAGTCCAAATTCTTTGAAGTTAGTGAAATCACTTCTATTTACTTCCATGGGATTTCTGTTAGTCCTAATATGCTATATGAAAGTGTATTAAAAACTAAAAGTGTTTTTTCTTTGGAATGGAGGGAAAAGATAACATCTTTTCTTTTGTGTATGCAGTGCACTTTAAAAACACAGCTAAGCAAAATCAGTGTAACTTTGGCCATTACCAACTGAATCTCATATTTGCTGGCACACAATTTTGGCAGGAATGTAACTGAGTTTATAGTGAGTTTTACCAGTGCCTCCAAGAAGGCTAGGATTATAAAGACTACAGAGGAGCTTTTGGTCGTAGTCTTTATAGGGATCTCCTTTCATCTGATGAAAGCACCATAAAACAGATTTAGAGCTTTGTTTTCTTTATCCTCTCTCCGGTTCAGGCGTACAGTAATTAAGAAGTATTTTTCTTGAGAGGTTCAATTATTGCCATGCATTATCTGTAATAATTGGTCTTTTTACTTAAAACAGCATTGAACAAAAAAGTAGAACCCTACAGATAACATTATGAATGAACATTATGAACATTATGGCCAGACACTAATGTTTGCCTTCTCATAAAGGGGAATGTAAATGTGTGCGTTCACTGAGTTTGATAATTATATTCATGACATAATTACCAAGAGAACATGCTGAATCTCATTGCTGAATGCTTCTGCAACTTTTAACGATGATTCACTTACTAAACAAGCAAGCTCTTAGAAGTACATAAATATCAGATACAACTTGTCCATTGAGTCTTTGAAATAATTCAGAAGGTCAAGCTTTTATGCAGGCTGCTTTCTTACAAAACAGTTAAGTAAAATAGACAAGCAGTAGATACTCATTTTCAGTGTTTGTTTCATCAGGCCATGCAATGTGAGATGGGTTTTTGAGAAAGCAAATTAGTGTGTGGTCTGCTATTTGAAAACTGAGTAAAATAATTCTTTGCAGAAAAGCACACCAGGATTCAATTTAAAAGAAGAGTGAGCTTTTCTATGGACTTTTGGACCCTCTTATTAAGCTTAATAGAAAATTATACTCTTCTTTAGAATTTTAAAGATGAATATGAAACACTCTAGCATGGACACTGATGCCCTCAATCTCTAACGAAAAATTTAATTTCTACGGAACTTTATTGATTTCATCCTTTTTAAAAACATGCTAAGATTCTTAGGTAGCATGCAAATTAGTGCTGACTATATTTATATGGTTAGTCAAAAATACTACAGGCAAAGACTGGGACCACCTGCGTTATCAAGTTCACTTCTATTCAAAGGCAGGCTGGCCTGTAAAATTATGTATGCTGATACATCTGTCAATTCAAGGCAAATCTAATGGAATCTATACATAATTTTTGTTTTAAGCAGCAATACTGATATGAATTGGTTTGAAACACAGCACGAAGCAGTCTTCATATTTCCACTCCAGTTGAATAAATATTCTTGAGGGACTACCAGTGTCTTTGATGTTATTGCCCTGAATTCAGAGATTGGCACTGTGTGATTCACACTTTGTTGAAGCTGCAGAAATTCTGCTTTCTGAAAGTCTGCCCAGTGACTTAAGTACAGCTGGTCGGCAATTTTCTCCTGCTTTTCTCTCCCACGACAACTATGGACTCATCAAAAGGACACTTTTTTCCTGTAAAAATGGTTAGATTTCATCACTCCTATTGCTTTGCCCATGTCTCTGACTTTTGTATCATCTGGGTCTCAAGAACCTGGGCTTGATGAGTGAAGGGCTGACCAGGGCTCCCAGGCACCCCAAAGTGCCTCTGACAGATGTGGCCAAATCTCAGCTAGCAGCCACAGAGGCAAGTGACTCAGTTTAATTGTTTTCTTGTACTCGCAGGGTTAAACTCATTTGCAACCAGTTTTCCTATGGGTTTGGAAAATAGTTGCCTTTCTGGTTTGGGGCAGTGCAGACCCTGTGAACTCTCCTTCATCTAGCCCAGTATTCTGTCTCTAATAATAACTATCCCCTATGAAAATAGAGCAGGATAAACTCCCTGCGACTTGCTGGTCCTCCCTTGAGCCTCCCTGAACTAAGTAATGTTTTCCCTGGCACAACAAATGTTGTATCTGGGGAAAAAAAATAGTAACCATAAACAGAAGCCTAGGGAAGACTAAGAATAGAGCAAGCTTATATGATATTTCTCCTTAACAGTTTTCCCATCTCCAGTCACTTTCAGCTAAGGACATTTCCTGAGCCTACTATGATTTGTATGTTTGGTAATCCACAAAATCTCTCTCTTCCAAGACCGGTCTCCCCTTGAACTGTGTTGAAATTTTTGCACCTACAAAACTCTTTGGTGAGGAAGTTGACAGAGTGGCTCTGTTTTCTGAAGAGCCACATCCTTTTGTTTGTTTTGAACCTGGATTCTGCTAGATCCATTTGGCTGTCAGTAGTTCTTGATTGGGAGGGATGATGAATAGGCGACCTCCCTCCACCCACTCAGTGCTGCACAAGCTTTGGTTGACTCCACGACTTCTCCTCTAAGCCACCTATGAAAGGTCCTTAGCTGTTCCCTCTGGGGAAGCAGCCCTAGATCTCCCTTTCAAGTACTTCTCTGCTTCTCCCTCGAACAGTGCCATGTCCTTCTAGCGCTGCCCAGTAAGATGTAATCTTTTAGCTGTCCCTTTTGTTTGCTTTTAAACAAATTCCTTCATCTTGACATGGTTGTCTTTGAAGCTGAGCATGGCTGTGGTGGATCTGTAGAGAACCCCATTGGGATAGTGACCTATGAACCTCATGCCCACTGTTACAGAGCAGCAGTTCCAAAACCAGGTTTTTGAACCTGGTCCTGGATATCTTGGCATCAAGTTAAGGATGCTACTTCCTCTCATGCACTCAATCAGCAGCCACAGAGCACCTAAACATTTCAACTCTGCTTCATGCTCCCCTGTGACATTTGCCCAGTTAGGATGGGGGTAATTGAAGTATT
>VYZW01027415.1:5180-35341 GCA_013401315.1 Balaeniceps rex
CATGCTGTAAGACCATCGCAAATGCCTCAGGGTTTATGTATTGGAGAATATACCATACAGCGTATGGATTTAGACATGCATCTGTTATTAAAAATAACATGAACTTCTTTGATGTAGTAATGCTCAGTGTATATGTTCTGAATTGAAATGCATCAGGTTGAGCATTCACTCAAAACTTTTTAAATCTGTTGGGTGTATCATTATTTTGGTTGACTTGAGCAAGTAGTATCTTCCTTTCTTAGGTTTCCAGTATAAGCCTTTTCTTCTGTCTAGTCTTCCTCTTGACCTTGGTGTGACGTATTTCCCATTAAGATTGGTTTCCTCACATTCACTGTGCCACCAGCCTCCTAAGGAAAAATATTGTAATGTCAGTTACTGTCCATTGTACCCTAACATACTGTGCGTGGTTTCCGAGTAGACAGCTCCCATTTGCAACATAAATCTTCTTTAGACCAGCAAAAGTGACAATTACCCAGTATAGCCAAATGAAATGGTGCTTGTACGCATACCCACTTACACGTGCAAGTTGAGGGCCAATACAATTCAGAAGTTGTGCTCCCTGTTATTGTCTGCTTCACATAAAAGAAGTGGTGCGTAGAAAACTGCACACACAAATGCTGCCACTGAATTGGGACGCTTACAAAGTTAGCTCCACACTTGCATGTTTCCCATGACCCTCTACAACTGACTTTCTGATTTGCTGATGTTTTTCTCAGGTACAAATAGTTAAATCTCTGCATCTACAGGAGGCTGAAGAGCCTTTAGTAAACAAATTCTCTTTTTTATTGGTTGGTGTCCTTAACCACGAGCTTAAATTGTAAGCCCAGTTCTGCTGGCAAAGGACAGGCAGTGACTCTGTGCTAAAAATGAAAGTTTAGCACTTTGGAAGTAATTGGCCATCTGCTTTATGGTCACTAGAGCTGAGTAACACTCTGAGCATTGTTTCAGACTAACAATTTTCAAGCCTAGAATGATGTACAAAGTGTTTGTTGCATGAAGCAGGTGTCTGGAGGGCAATTCTGTATCCTGTGGTTTAATCATTAATTGTTTTTTCAATTGTTTGCTTGTTGCTATAAACTGGCAAAACATAAAAGCTTCATAAAATCAAAGAATTAGGAATCCTTTAACCAAATTATCTTCAAGGAGAAATATGTCTTCAGCCTCACATCTCTCTTGCCCTTTTGAGAGTGATATAGCACGTATACTTGACAAACAGCTAAATTCTCCCTTTGAATGGAAACTTGCCATCATTCGTAACTTTTGGGTTGTAGTCAAAATAGAGTTAAGAGTCAGTTTGTCTTCTCTTTTTTTGCAAGGAGGGATTAAACAATCCAACCTAGGGCTGCCACACCAGAGCAGGCATCAGAGGAAGAACTGCCCTTTACTTCATAGCTCAGAATATCATCCTGGGGTTTTATTGCAACATGTGCTGCTAGTTCTTTCTCTGATGTTGGTCATTTGCACAGCCTCACTATGCTTTAGTTTTACCTATCTATAAAATAGAAAGGTGATGTCTCGTTATAGGACCCTGCAATCTGCCAACGAGAAACATCTTCTGCCCTTTCCTGCAAGCCGAAAGATGCTGCTACCTTCTCTTTTCTGTATGTAAAGCCAGGCTAATATCAGTAGCTACCCACTAAAGCATACTACTGTCCTTCACATAACAAAGAAACTGCCATGGTAATATACCCAGCATACTGATACCTAGGTAGTTTTCTGGACAGTTGAAGTCATTTATTATGTCCACGTCACGGTCTGCAGTTGAAAACCGCAGTTCTGTTTGCTCCGGCAGTGCATTGGGGATGCTCCCGGAGATCCGTGAAAGCTGGAGAGTGTAGTCTGTTTCGGGGCCTCCCAAGCTGAATGCATACTCGATGTAACGTTTATTATCTTTCCAGTCCTGCAGCTCAATCCGTAAGATGTAGTCCCCTTGTTTAGTAATGGAATAGGTCTTATTCAGGCCTAGCCAGAATTCCTCTGCAAAGTCATAGTAAATAGATGCTGTTAATATAGAACTAGGCATGAAAACACCATGTTTTTCAGATCTCTAAGCCATACCTCAGATAGCTCATTCATCTTTAAAATACCAGTATTTGAAAATATGTGTTCAAATAAGCTGTGCAGTGTCAGAATCAAGAGGTGTCAGAGGTGAGGATTAGGGGACTCGCTGCCACCGGGCAGCAAGTTAGCGGGGATGGGGCTATGTCATAAACCTTCCCTAAAACCCCATATTGCTCACACTGCTATTGAATTTGTTTTTACAGATAACCTGTGGGTAGTATGTGTGAAAATATAGTATTTAAAAGGATTTATTCATTGCTTTAATTAAATCAATAATATGAGTCTTGGGGACTGTTGATCTTTTCAGAGGTCTCCTGCTACATTCTTTTTGTTTACCTCTTCTTAATTGCACACTGGTGATCAATAAAAGCAAGAGATATAAATGAACTGGAGCTTCTCTCTTAACTTTCCCACCTCTTGTGAAACTCTGAGAGGGAGCTCAAGGCATTAAAAACATGCATAATTGGAACTGTGTGACAAATGAAGCAAATGACATACATAAAACCTAATTGCAATTGTTGTATTTTTTAAGGAAAGAGCTGCAGAACTAAACTGAGGTTTCAATACCCTTGTGTACGAAGTGAATTTAACTTGAGCATTTTTCTTTTGCTAGAATTCTTGATAATTAGTTTAATTAGTTTCATAAATTATATTCATTAAGTAGCTTATTATCAGTGCTGCTGGTATCAGTGCACAATAGATAATTGCCAAATGTAGAAATAGTGTAGCTGAATGTGAGTGCCATGCATGCAGGTGGCATTTTAAGCAATAGAAGACAAGGTGGTTGAGCAAAATACTCCCACAATTTACAGGTAAGGAACAGTAACCTGTTATATTTCATCACCTTACAATATGCAGCACAGAACTGAGTAGGATGTAGCTGAGAGTGTGATCATCTGCAAAATCTTTCTGACACTGAAAAGATGTGGCTTCATGTTGGTTTAGTATATGGGAATTGGAGACCAATCAAGGAGCAACTGTAGCATTCAATATGACCAGACAAACTATACAGGTAAAAGTCTATCTCAGCTGTGGGCTACTGTCACAAAATGTGGGAAACGTTGAGATATAGCAGCTCTTTATTGTAGAAGAGGTGGAAGTAAGTCAATATTGCTGCCCACATTGGTGAGGTTTTGATCTGCGCTGTGCCTAGGAAGTCAAAATATTTTCTAAACAAAAGTAGAGTCATCTCATTGTACGAGAAAAACAGGGAAAATCTTCTGGATGGGGAGGCTGTTGGGCAGCACTTGGTGCTACAAATTCTTTGGAGTTGATGATTAACAGGGGAACATGGGTGTTTCCTCACCCTATCCAGCTGTGGAGGGGATTGGCCACCATGTGGGAAAGCCGGAGGTGTTTGTGCAGGGGAGCATACGCAGCCTCGGGCTCTCTTGAGGTTGGAAAAATTGGTGTGGCGGTTTTAAGGGAAACATCATTGCAGAAAGTTTGAGAGAAAGTAGTGACAGCAACCTGGTGAGGTTTTACATTTATGTGTATACTTTAAAGGCTTTTGGGGGGTGCTTTTATGAATAGTAAAATCTCAATAATTAAAATTGCATTTAGAGCATTCTGGCCTTGAGTCAGCAAAAGTTTCTAAACACACATTTGAAGGTGTGTCTTTGAGAATTTTACTGAGTTACGTTTTCTGGTAAGCACTTTCTGGTGTTCTGCTAATTAGGTAAGCTGTTCAGATTTGATTGCAGGTTTTGTCTGCTCTCATGTGAACACCTTTAATTAAGAAGATTCAGCTTCTCAAATCAACTGATACAAAGAAAAGACACAAAAAAAGCATTTTTACCATTGAGTTCACCAAAACCATTTGCGTAGGCATCCCAGGTTTGGTTGAAATCTAGTGATCCATTCACTCTGTTCTGGATTACAGTCCAGGAACTGCCTGTGAATGTGAAGGGGAAATCAGTCACAAGCCTGCTTAAGTGTTTAAAGCACTAGAGAGAAGATGGAAAGTAACTGAGACCTTCAGCCGCTGACCTACGGACTGCACTGCTGTGGCTGCCCTTATGCGAGCTCACACTCTTCTGCAGTGAAGAAGAAAATAGGTTTGGATTGAAGGTGGCTCCATATGAATCCCACTTACTCTTCATTTTGCAACAGACCTGAGTGCGTGCGTATGGAGCTGTAAAGCCTCTCGGCTGTACGGAGAGCAGATGCTCAACCCATCTTGGCCTTGGCCTTATTAACTGTCCATGAGTGTGCTCTTGGGTGCTCCAATTTTGAGGTAGAATGACTTAGCCTAAATCTTCATGAAAGAAATTCAAGTGAGCACAGCTTAACAGAACGCAGGGCCGTTTGAGTGTCCTCTGTCGCACTTACGGTGACTCAGCTCACTGGACTTATTTTGGTTAAGCTGCCTTAACTGGGTTTCATTTCTTTATGAGGGCTGAGGAACACAAACATAGACAAAATGATAAAAGAGATCATAGAGATATGAAATGTTCCAGACATTTGATCAGATTATCAGACTCCCTCTGTTGATAGTGCTTGACTGCTGGGAACGTAACTCCACAGAAGGTATGAAGTGTTGAAGGCCTGGTCTACACTAGGGCTGCAGTGGGGTTTTTCTCCTGACCAGGTCATGACACCCTCGTTTCACCAGTTTCAACAAATGTAAGCAAAGGACCTTTTTGCACAGGGCAACCCCATGCCTCTCTGTTTACACATCCAAACAAGTCACACGGCCCTGCCACGTTTGCATCAGTGTGTTCCCAGGCTCTCTGGGTAGCTGTGGCAAGGGGACCGTGTGGGGAAGCTGGGCAGGACATGCACAGAGCAGCACTGCGGGATGATGCATTGTGGGGTGAAAAAAAAACAGGGAACAGTGAACTGGCCAAACAATGTGTGATCTCTGGGTAGTGGCAAAAGCACAGACAAATGGGTTTCTTACAAAGACAGAGCTTGGGTAGGTGCTGTGCATTCTGGTCCATGACAATTCTGGATATGGTACATAGCTACTGACTCACCCAAACATGATACAGGAATCCTGTCTCCAGGACTCGCCTCTTTGGGTTAGTTTGGTATATCTAAGTCTCAAGCAGTAACCCTTGTTAATGAAACAAATTTTTACTAAGGTATTTACTATTTGCTGTTCGCTTTTATTTGGAAAAGCTATTCATGCTTTATGCCAATATAATGGCATTTATAATTGCCATTTTCATTATCTATAGCTAAAGGGGCTTGGTTTTTTTAATATACTTAATTTATGTCACATGATTGAAAGTTATTTCTTCAGTATAAACAAGAGGTGAGTAAAGAATGAAAGCAGTGTTAAGGAGACTTCAGGATATGCAAAACCTGAGTTCAGAGCACAGACAGGCCAGTAAGAGAAGTCAAGAGGATACATAAATCGTGATAAGTTTTTGTGTACTTTGGAATGAGACACAGTTTTTTGGCTTATAAGAAACTACTTATGTGAAATTAGACTGTTGCTAGCACAGCTGTCTTACCAAATTTCATTTCACAGTAGACATCGAAAGCTTCTGAGCTGTTGGGCTTAATAGTGTAAACACCACTGGACCGCATGCCACTGTTATAAAGAGCAGTGCAGTCAGGAGCGGCACCTAGGAAAGCAAACAGCAGCCAATTACAAATCCTGTTTGGATGTGGTAAGTTGTAATCCAGCTTTGTAACTTGAATTTCTATATGGGATAGAGCCAAAACAAAAACTAGAACAATCTTTTTAGTAATTTTATTTTACAATAAATGTTATGAAATGGACAAACTGCTTTGGGCTTGGTAGTACAGCTGCCAAGTTGTATGTAGGTTGGACCACCTATATTTTTTAAGTTAGGCAAGGTTTCAGTTTAGGTGATTTTGGAAAGTTTGTAAGGCCTAAGACTAGACTCTGGCAAATGGATTTTCTTACCCCTTGTAAAGTTCCCAATAAATACCGTTCCCATTGCTGCAGTTTGAAAATGCCTCTCAACTTTAAAGAAAGCTCTTTCAAATCTTAGAATTAGCCAGCATGAAGTAAATTAGTTCCCTGTTCATACTCTCCAAGACAGGCACCAGCAATGTCAGACGTGTCAGTAGAAGGATGGTCACAGCACATGTTTACAAGGGGTGAATGGAGGCTGAAGGTTGAGGACAGGATTACTGCATTATTGGATGTTGTTCCTGTATGTCACCCCAGAGACAAGTACACGTATAGTGGGGCTAAGTAGATGATGACGTTTTTTACAAAGCAAGAAATTTAGCTCCTTCCCACAGCACTGTATATAACATAAGAGTCTTTTGCTTTTAGTCTTTGACTGTTAAAAATGAATGCAAAACTTTCACAGAGAATACTGCGAATTCAATGTATTGTGTAGTCATGTCTAAGAGATAAGGTCTCACCGTCAGATTTGTATGTTACAGCTGTGGCATTGCGCACAGGAAAGGGGATGGCCTCTGGTTCTGTTTGCTCCCCCGTGAAAGAGTTCTCTGCGAGTTCCTGGAGCTCTATGTGGTTTAGCTAAAAGAACCGTAATTACAGACTGTTAATTTCCCAAGGCTCTGAAATTATGAGATTCATGTATCAAGCCGAACAATGTCATGCAGAGAATAATTTTTCTTGTGAATGTAATCCTTTAGAATACCCAATTTACAACATAAAAATAACTTTAGAACCACACTGGTGGATCTCAGTTACATGAACGTCAGCTGTGCCACTGCTCAAACAAGGTAGGATTCATGAGGCGAGTAAATGACCGGTTCTCACGAGGTGCACCTTAATAGGCAAACAGATTTAACTTATTTCCTCAGGTGACATCACTTAGACAAATAATACCAACATCTAAAGAGCACGGAACCTGCAGTTCCTTGGGCTGAAATGCATTTTCCTTTTATAGCCTCCTCTTAGGAATAAATTAAATATGAGCATGTCAGTTATACCCAGCATTATGGTGACATGTGTTGAACTGCAGAACATGGCTCCCTGTTGGACTGGATATTGGAAAAGAAGAAAGAGATAGAAAGTAATGATACTTAGAAGACCAATGGAAGAACAATAATATGATAGATAATAAGAGGAAAAAAAAAAGACAATTAGCAGTCAGAAAATACAGCAGCCTGGTATTGATAGACAGTATTTCAAAGCTGTGTTCTCAGTCATTGTGTGCCTGGCCATAGCCCCCTGCCTGGCAGCACAGCACTCTCTCACCCAAAAAGGTACCTGTTTGTGGTCAAAATTGTTTATACCCTCCTCTACACCCCCAAACTGTGAACAAGAGGGGTGGCTGACCCAAGTGGATGGTTGGGCCATTGACTCCTTAGTGTTATGAGAGATGACAAGTTCTGAAAAGAGAAATAGAGATGGTTCCTGTACCTTGTCCTCCAGCTCCATTATTTGATTGTGCTGTCTGTTGAGTTGCACATGCTGGTCCTCTACGATTTTGAGAAGTTGCTTGATGTGGTTGTCCTGCTGCTCCACGAAAGCCTGAGGACAGGAAGGGAGGGAGGAGGGTTGTGGTTAGAAGCAGCAGAAGACCTTCACAGTGGCACTGCCTCCATAACTGGGGGCAGTCATGGGGCCAGTTTTGAGAGGCACAAAGCATTTAACATTGCCTTTCCTTTTCCGAAGGGTTGCCTGCTTTGCCTCTGAAGGGGTGAACTTCTTTGCCTCTGAAGTGAACATCTGGGTTTTTTTGAGATAAACTACTGGCAGCTTTGTAGACCTTTTTTGTTGTTGCTATTTTCCTTCCTTTTTCACATCCGGAACAATTATGTTCTGTGAAGTTGGCTTTTGATTCAAACTAGATGTATGTCATTGATCAAAAAAGGGAACAATTCCCAGCGTTTAGGGTATTGGCTTGGGATTTGGGAGATCTGGATTCATCTTTCTGCTTTGACACAAACACTTGTGTGTATTTTCTCACACAAGTTGCCTAGCCTTTTTATGCTTCTGCAAAATACAGTTAATACTTCCTTTTCCATAGAAAACCTTATACCCACCTAAATACTTGCATGTATTGACATTAAGTCTATCAACACTTGAAAGGTTCTTTGGTCCTGGAGGTCATATAGGTACTATAGATATCCCTCTTTAAAGGTTTAAACTTCCTGGGTTTTTTGCAGGCGGTTCCTAGTGCATTGATTTGTAATGAGAGGATGACATACAAACCTATGGGCTTGGTAATAACATAATTTTCCTGATTGCAAAAATTTTTTATCATTATTATTACAGAATTTCTTAAAACTGATTTGCAAAAAAATACTGAAAAAGATACAGAGCCTTATAATGTCACAATTTTCTCACTGATTTCACTGGGGAATTTTACTGCAAAATAATATATCAGATTAACACAGTGATTAATTTCTCAAAATACACAGTAGTACTACAGTGAAGAGGAAGGGAAAACATGAGCTTCTATTGCATAACTACCAATAATAGGATTACAATTTACTTTGGCTTTGTGTGTCAGGGGCTTTCACAAGTCTACTTACTTTGAGTGAAGAAATGTCTTTTGTCTCTTGCATTGAAGGCTGGATAATGGCCAGTTTAGTGACTTTGTCTTCCAGTCCCCATACTTTCTCTTGCAGCTGGATTTTGTTTTGTATGAGGTCTTCAATCTTCGAATTCATCTCCTGTGAAAGATTCTTTATCTCTTCATTGTTGATTTGCAGTCTGGCTGTGGTTTGTCTGAGCTGTTCTTCTTCTTCTTTGATTTCACTAGTTTGCAGTGAGAGCTCGTAAAAGGACCTATCAAAAATGTAAAGTTTTTGAAAGATGTCATTCATCTGTCCCTTTGTCTTATGGACAAAGTCTTTAAGACCGTGCCCAAGCTGGAGGAGTCCATTGGCTAAGATTCGTACATCATCTAACATGGCAAATCTTGACTTCGTCTCAGGAGATGTGGCAGAATCAAAGGAGGAATAATCCTTCTCACCTCTAGCTGAAAGAGCAAGTGGGGCAATGAATAGAAAGACTAGAATGATTTTCATGTTTTCTGTTCCTGATACTCTGTGGTTGTTCAGGATGCAGAGACTTTTCCTACTATCAGTTTTTGCTGTGTTACTGTTCTGGATTGAAGAATTTGATCTATTTATACTCCTCTTCATTTTGGAAGAGGCAGACCAACGAGTTGATCATTAAACTCTGCGTATTTGAATGAATGTAACCCCTCTTGAATGTAGGTTGATATCTGGGAAGATAAAACTGAGAGACGGGCACGTTGCTGATAAAACCGGTTCTGAACTTTTCCATCTGCCAGACCTTCTGTTATGAAATGTTATTGATGACATAGAGTTTTTCACACAATGCTTTTTAATAGATTAATTTTGGGTCATAATCTTGATAAGAGCCTAAATTGCTTCTTGTTTGTGTTGTATGATTCCTTTTATTGCCTCGGGAGTATAAAAGGGTTTACCATACTTAAGAGCACTGGACGCTGTATTTCAGGTTGTGCAGCTCCTTGGTAAGCTATGGAAGGACAAAATATTCCTAAATGATTCACACAACTTGATTCTCATCTTGTACCATTTTCTGATGTGACTCATTGTGCTGCAGTGGATTTACTTGTCATCTAGTTCAGATTAAGTGAGAAAGAGGGAATTAGGTCCAGAGATTGCCTGGATGTGATTCTACTATGTTAAGGTTTGTGCAGTAATTTACACCGTATAAAACTTATTTTTTAAGAGCTGCTTTCCAGAGGTGGGTTGAGATAAATAATACCTCACTTACATTTCTCACCTTACCATTCTTCTTACTGTTTAAGATTCACACTACATAAAGCAAGTCTACAAGTACTCTGAAATAAATGTCCTCTTCTGCAGTGGGTCTCTGCATGGAAGCATGTATGTTTTTCGAGTAGTATTGCAGTATGAATGAAAGGTATTTTTCTTTCTGGAATCACTCACAGCAATCCAAGAAATCAAAATCAATCCATGCATAATATAGTCTGTACTCTGGAGAGTTTTCAAGTTTTTGCTAGATTCTTGTATGTTTAGTAATTCTTCCTCTGGACTTTTTGTTGTTGTTGTTCATGTACATATGCACGCATGATATGAAGCATCAATAGAAAAATTATTTTTAAAATGAAGTTATCTCATATATTGAACTTCCTGTGTGATAAAGGGTTGATAGTATGCAGGTAACCTCACCACCCATAATTAAATAACGTGAAAGTATTTTAGATCTCCAGTTAATTGGTGGAGAGTATTTTGTCCAGTATGATTTGGATCAGACTTACTGGAGTATCTGCAAGAAGTATAGAAAAACAGCAGGAGCATGTAGATCATCAGGCCTGGCACTGGGAAGAATGGGGATTCATTCAAGAGAATCTGCTGGCATAGAGTGGAAGCAAATATAGGAATTATCCTTAAATACAAACAATAATCACTATTCTATACCAGGAAGCAGCCCTGCATTTTCACAACCCAAAGGTGCAGTTCTGTCCCATAAAAAAACAACCCAGCAATTTCTCATCCCGCAAAGTGTCCCACTGCAGCAGACAGTCTTGAAAGTCCTCATCCTTGTACACTGCTAAGACCAAGTACCAAGAATTGTCTTATAGGGAACAAATCTGTGAAGGCAAAAGGATAAGTAAGACTTTCCTTTTTCTGCTCTATTTCAGATATTTGTGAATTCACAGCATCAAAAAGGCTGTGACCAGTCAGGAGTTGTGTCTCAAGCAAAATTTTAAAACACTGGAGCAAAGCAGCAAAGTAATGATTTGAAAATCCCTGAACACTGAGAGTTTTGAGGATTCTGGCCTGAGGTCTCAGCTCTGGCTGCACCATGCAAAGAGTCGGGGAATGGGAGGGGAAGGACAGCTCTGCACCCTGGCGTGTAGTGCTGCCAAGGATCAGAGCAGCCTTTGCTTCATTTGAATTGCAGGTTGTTGTTAACCAGTTCTTCAGATACTTAAGCTGGACAGTCCTTTTGCCTTTCAGGACAGACTGAAGAGCTATGAAGAAGCCTGAGATATGCGGAGGCCCATGCAGACACCACAATGCTTACCTAGTTCTGTTCAATTCTCTGCAGCTTGCTTTAAATCAGGTCAGAAATGCGCACATGTAAGATGCAGAAAGAATGGCTCTGACCAACTAAATACCTGTCTGGTTTTCTGTTGATGACTCTTGTAAAGCCACAGTTAGCTGAGCCTGGCCAGCTGAGACTGGGCTGTATCTGCTCACTGTTGGCACATGTAACACGTGGTGGAGAAGAGTTATTTGCTTAATTACTCATTTGAGCCTGGAAGGCTATAGGCAAGCAAGGAATTTGGTTGTGGGATGTTCATTATTGCTCATGTACATCCATTCACTTGCTGATCATTTATTTTGCACTGAATATTTGGTGCATTGATGAAAACATGATGGCCCCTTTATTTCTAAAGTAACACGAGTCACTCATTGGAGACTGCCTGGTTGAACACATTCAGGATGTAAACAAGCAGCCAAGAGGTGAGCAAAGCACTAAGACTTCTTGCTGTGTCACAGAGCTCATGCCACTGTCAGATCTCCAGGTGAGCAGTGCAAGCAAAGTTGTTTTGTGCAGGGAGTTAGGACTATGTGTTTTGTTTCTTCTCTGATGCTTAGAGATACAGCAGTCCACAACCCAAGACCACCAGTGACTGCAGTGGAGCATCTCACAGGTTGAAAGTTATACACATACGTGTTATTCTGTGTTGGGAGTTTAGAGTCAGGTTTATTATGGTTGGTGCTGCTTATTCAATGGATAGATGTTACATTGGCTTTGGTCAGTGGGGAGTCTGCTGTTTTCCTAAATCAGGCGCTTCTCAGCAGCATTGCAGTTGGGCTGGGTAGGTTTGTCATCAGGCGGAGCAAAGTAAAAATATTCTAGTGATATAGTTGGGAAGCTCAGTCTACATAGAGACACAGAATTGAACAGGGACTTTTGCTAAAATGAAACACTGTTTAATCTTTCTGCTTCTGCCTTTTTATTGGCACTTTATTTTAACTCCACATGTAAAAGTCTAGTAAGTAGGGCTCAAATGGTAATCATTATATTCATTGTTAGTTTTATTGTGATAATGAGTGTTTATCATGATTAATTCTCTGATCTGCATGGCATAGGGCTTTATTCCAGAGATCTAGCTTTGAAAAAGTTGTTTGCTTTCACAAGGGATGTCCATGAGGTTCTAGTCGTATGAGAAGCTGTTCAGTGGAAGGCTATCATGCCCTATTAAAATCTGCATTTTTTTCAGATCAGTTTCTAAAGAAACTCATCAAATCAGTATTTACTCAGCCCTACTAAAAATCTGTTAGAAAAAGTGTTAGAACAATTAGGGTTATTCATGGGACAGTGATCAGCCTGGAGGGTTTTCATTGGGTCATCATTCCTGCAGCATTTTCTCATTTGTTAATATCAAAGGAAATGTATGAAGAGCTGTTCAAATGAGTGGGGGAAAAAAAAAAAGGCATGTGCAGGATCTGGACGGCACTTATATTGTACCTTTGTGGGAAGTTGTTAGGGTTCTTAACACTTCAACTCTGAAAGGTTTGATATTTTTTGCTTTGAATGGTAGACCAAGATACATCATACCTGATAACCCTATTAAACACTTCCAATGTTTAAAAAGGTGAGATAAGCATGTCCTTTTGAAGGATTTGTGTTTTCTGTAGGGAAACTCATTGGAGTTTCACTTGTGTAGATGAAGTTTAGGTATGGTTTTTATCTGGGTCTGACACTGCTCTGTAATAGGGAACAAAGTCTAGCCTCTGGCATCTGACACAGGGATTTTGGGCTGCAAAACTTAAAGAACTGGTTGCAAAATTAAAAAAAAAAATAGACTTTGTGCAATCCACTTCAAAGTACTTGAGTGGCTTTGGTTTTACAGGGTTTCAAATGAATAATTTTCTGTTGTTTTAGCTATTTCTTACAAGAACTCTGTCTCAGTTTTGTTTTAAATAGTTTTGAATTCTTCGTAACCCCATCACCCCCCAAAATCTTTATTCTTGGCTTAGTCTTCAGAAAAACATGAGAAGTTACTCAAGAAATAGCAATAACCAAGCAGCTGGAGATCAGACATTTTACCAGGTTTCTGCAGCTTGAGAAGTTCTGGCATGTGGCTGGGCACTGCCCGTTCCTGGTATGATTAATCCGTAAGATTCAGGGGCTGTAGAAATCTTAAGGGGGAATCCTGCCTCTGAGAGCTGTTAGCCCAGTCAAGAAAAGATGTATATAACAAACATGATCCTGAAGATCTTTAATGCACCTGGGTGACCCTTATTAAATGGGCTTTAAATGATTTTTATAGTAGGAATAAAGCAAAGAAAAAGGTCTCTGCATTTACTGGAAAGGGAAATTTTCATAATAGTTAGACATTCCCTCTAAGAGTTAGGATCAGCTCTTAATGTTTTAAAACCTTTATGAAGGATTTTGCAAAATGGCTGCAATCATACTATATAAATATTTAGAGGAGTGCCTGGTGCCATTATTTCCATGGCTTGGGAAGCCTTTGCACTTTAGCGGTTCATTTTATGGAGGTAAAAGTACATTTGAGATCTGTTTGAAATAATAGTATAAGCTTTGCATACATTTTGCGTAGCATTTTAATAAAAGCTCCAGACACAAGTCCTTGGGTTTAAAGCTTCTGGCTGAAACTTTTGTTGATAGAAATCTGCAAATAGTATCATCAAGAAGTAGCTGTTACCTGGAAGCATAAGGACTAGCAGTCCTTTTGTTTAATCAGCGTATGCTTAACATGGTTGTTGGTGTTGTAGTGTTATTTTCATGGTCAATCCCTTCTCCTCCCTTTATCCCTTCTATAGAGAATTGAACACTATGATATGAGACCTCCCCACGATGTCTGGCCCAACAGAAAGTTGCTCTCTCCTTTTGCTTCCCACTGCTTGTGTATAATACAGGGCTGGGGCTCTCCTCTCTTGATTTCTGAAGACTACATTCAGTGCTATGCCACTTACTTTGCCTTTAAAAGCTCAGCAGCTTCGATGCCTGTCATCTCACCTGTGCATTGAGGCAGCTTCTACCATCACTTTGCACAGAAGTCTTGTTTCACTTTTTTCAGAGGATAGTGGCTACACCTCTAGTGTCCTACGAAGTCTACTGAGCCCAGGTATTTGTGCACACACATAGTAAGATGAGAACTTGAGTTGTAATGAATCAAAGGAAAGAGGGTAACAGTGGAGAAACTGAGAAGGCCTCCCAGAGTGGCTGTTAGACAGGGGCATCGGTTCCTTCAAGAGATTTATAATGTTCCTATTGGTTTTTCAGCCATGTCTCTTTCCATGGCTCCTGTAACTGTGCTTGTGGCAGACAGGAAGATCTGTGGCTTTTACCTACACAGGGTAAGGTAAAATAGGATTTTTCATTTGAGGTCACATTCTGATGTGCAAGTGGGGGAATTTTTTCCCCTCTCTATATGTAAATTCTCAACAAAAGGGTGATGCCTGATGCCCTCTGGAGAAAAGCTGCCTGAACAGGAGCAAGCATCCAGCTCTCCCCTGTCTTACAGTGGGATGTGTGCATATGAACTCCCCTCAGCAACATGAGCTTCTTCCTAATGAAATGCAGGATAATTGCCCTCTGAGCCTTTCACGTGACAAGGGCTTGAAAGGTGACAAAGAGGGGTACATTTCCTCCAGTGCTTGTTGTTACGAATGCAGCTAAAGCCCGGCCTGACGTGTAACGTCAGCTGTAATGTCTGCTTGCAGGTCTCTAGCACCCTCTTTATAGAGTGGCATCAAATTGGGGAAATGTCTCCTTTGCTCCCAGGAGGCCAATCCCTAGCAGAAGAGGTGGTAGGAGAACTGCAAGCTTGGTTTAGGCTCATCTGCTATTCAGCATAAATCAGTCCTAAGCATAAGGCTACCTTTAATATAGGGATCCTGTAGCCTGGCTTCACAAATACATTAAATCCTTCTCTTAAGCACTAATAATACTTAATAAAAGTTTTATGAGCAATGTACATTTTAGAGTAAATTTTCATATCCATTTTCATTTTAAAAAGAACATCAAGGAGCAAATGTATTCATGCCAGAACAAAGTAATTTAGTAGAGTCACAAAAACGGCACAGGCCCCCTCTGAAATAGTAAGAGAGTGTTGATTAGGCAAAGTGACCAATGGGGATGGGATTCAAAAACTTAATTCGCCATGAAGGACTTGAAAGGCAAGAAATTCCCACATGCCAGCTAAGCATATTCCTCTGCCTGGAGGGGTGAAAAAAAGCCTGGCTTCATTATGCTGCCTTGTGTAGCCTTCTGGAGCTATACAACTGGACTGCTCTATATAGGTGCTGACCTTTTTCTTCAGAGGCTCTTAGAGAATTCTTCAGGACTAGCATTAGCCCATGTCTGTACAGATGGGAGTACCCATGGGTATCGGGGAGCAAATAGAGGTGCCATCGGAACCAAGTCCTTGGGTAGGATTCATTTGCTGAAACATTGACATCTAGCGCAATTTCAGACAGCCTAGGGCAGCCCACCTTTCCAGCCGCTCCTCCAGGAGAGTGACCCACTGCCAGCCCCGTGCAGGTGTTTAGGCTACCCATGGCATCTAAAAAGGCACCAGGTGCCTTCACTGAGCAATCAAATCACTGCCCTCCTGACAATCAAAAAAAGGGTCTTTTTGTTTTCAATTTAATGTTTCCAGCACTCTGTAGTGGCTGCTTTATTACACTTAAAATGTTGTCCTGCTGTGCTCCTCACTGCAGTTTTCTGTGCCCATCTGTTTTCTCTTGTCTCTCTGGGACAAGGAACAGTTGGAAACTACCTACAAATTGTGTTCAGATTCACTGAATAGTTCCCAGAGGGGGACAGAGGCGGAGGGAACCTCTTTTACCTCCTGCCTTACAAGCCAGGGCTTGTTACAGAATTGGTCGCTTCAGTGTTTGGGCAAAATGCAACACACCAGTCTTTTATGCCTAGCAGATGCAAGGCAGAACATGAACCTCTCATGTAACCATCGGGCTGCTGAGTAGCCTGTGATGAGCGTCCCTCTTGTTGGAGCCGTAGGAACAAGGGTGGCCGAGGGGGAATGATACGCTGGTCTGGTGGGCAGGGCTGTTGGGGTGATAGATAGGGGATTTCCAGGCTGACTTTTTAAAGACATATAATAATTCGTACACTTTTACTTGTTTGGGGGCAAAACAAGGTATATTTCCTTTGAATAATTATGTTGAGTGAAATGGTTCAGGGGCTGTTTTCTTTTTTTGTCTTTATAGGAACATGCAAGGGGCTTTCTGTGGCATAAATTACTTGCTCATAGGGCAAGCGGGTGCTTGTGGTGGACAGTTTTGCTAATGTTGTGTGAATCCAACTTGCACTTTGTTGTCAGGGACTGAGCAGGGCTAAGAGGATGGAAAATATTGCAGAATTTTGCATCTCGTCACTGTTGTGTTTAAAGTAATCATAGACTTGGAGAAATGGACCAGGAAGAGGCTTCCAAAATGTGCCCCCCACACCCAGTGAAGGTTGAGGTTGTCTATAAACCAATCTGGACAGGTGTCTGCCTCACCTGTCCTCAAAAGCTACTGGAAAATGGAGATTTCACACCCTCCCCAGGCAATTTGTTCTACTGCTTAACTAGACTTACGGTCAGAACATTTTCCCTTGCATCTAACCTAAATCTCCTGTGCTGCAATTTCAGCCTGTTGCGTCCTGTCATATTCCCTGTGGATGTGATGGTCACTTTATTACTTCGGTCTTTGCAGCAGTTCTTTAGATACCTGGGAGTGTTGTCATTACCCGTGGCCCCAGCTGTTCCCTCAAAACTAAACACTCCTGGTTCAGTGTGCCCATCCCCGCTGTTTTCCAGAGCTCCTAACTATTCTTGCTTCTCAGCTGTTTTAGTTGATCCCCATCCTTCCCAAAGTGTGGTATTCGGGCGTGGAATTGGAGACACCATTCCATCTGAGTTATTGCGAAGATTGCGTATCTGCTGAAGCTACAGATATCCATTTAGTTTAATCAGTTTTCAGAGGAGAGGTGTAACCTGAAGTCATCATGATGTAAAGAGATTTTTTATTAAAAAAAAAAAGGGAAAAAAACCAACAGATCACAACAAAGAAGGTATTTAACAAGAACTAGCCACTCTGTGATGAACAAATAAACACTTCTCTGTGCTTTTCTATTCATATGTTTTCTTTCCACTTGAACTTCTTAGATTGTAGAATCGTTGGTAAATTTTAGATATATTTTGCAAGCACCCTTATAAACAGGAACTATTTCGAAGTATGATGGCAGTTTAAAAAATTGTGACTTTTGATGTCTAAAATAAGGAGTCATTATCAAATTGCTTGTATGGGTGTGCACTTACGTTGAAGAGAAGACCATGTGGCTAATGGAAAATGTCAAACCCTTCACTTTGACTCTCTGAGTGTTTCCATAGAGGTTTAAATAATAACATCAATAAAAGTGTGAACCCTTTCATTCTCACGTGGAGATGCTCACTTGATGCCTTTGTCTCTCACAGGAATCTTCTTTATGTGTATCCTCAGAGCCTTAACTTCGCCAACCGCCAAGGATCTGCCAGGAATATCACTGTAAAAGTCCAGTTCATGTATGGAGAGGACCCAAGCAATGCTATGCCGGTGAGGGAAGCACTTTGTGCTCCATGTCAATGCTGCATGCCGATAAGGCAGAGTACGTGTTGCAGTCGTAAAATCCCTGTGTTAAAGAAAACCTTGCTGAAATATGTTTCAAAATAACAAGTTCAGGGGAATATAAAATTACAATATTTCAGAACAAAGAGTACATTTGTACAGAATTTGCAAAGTAACATTGTAGCTAGTATTTTAACCTGAGATGTTTGCAGTGGACACCCTTGTGTTTGGAATAGCATCTTTGCTTCCATGCCAAAAAAATTAAAGGTGATCGTTATGCTTGCATTCAGGGCCAGAAGCGATCAGCACTTGGTGAAGGTCTGCATAGGGGTGGTAACATTCATCAGTTCTTCAGCCATATCTGTGTGCATGTGTCACTGGGATTATTAAAATTGTGAACTTTTCAGTGACTAAGTACAACATTGCATATAAGTGAAGGGGCATGTAACAAGCAGATGTAACTGTACACGGCTGCACAGACTCGTGAATGGAGCTGTAAATGTCTCTGCGGGATTATGGAACAAATTCTTGGCACAGTTTTATAGGGGGATTTCTGTGTTTTTTTTTCTTTTTTGCAGGTCATCTTTGGCAAATCTAGCTGTCCTGAATTTTCCAAAGAAGCATACACAGCTGTAGTATATCACAACAGGTAAAACACGTGACAGCTTGTGAAAGGACATGGCCCCATATGCATAGTATGATTCCACCCAAAGGAAGTTTTACCAGTGTGAAAGTGGAGTAGTTCACCAGAGACTCTGTCTCAGTGTTAATTATTTAACAATGACTATCTGCATAGCACACACAACAACTGCAGTGTCAGTTGATACCGTCGTTAGAGTTTTGTGATGACTGGGAGCCAGAGTCTGTTTGCTCTGGTACAAATCAAGAGCATTGTGTCAGGGGCTGTGATCCTGAGCACGTAGCCCAACTCAGCAGATGCTTTAAGTACAAGCTTCAAGTTAGTAGGCACGAAGATTTACATTATAAACTCATGTTGGCATGTGCTTCGTGGTTTTGCTGGAGCCTTTTAGACTTTAGTTACAAATTGAAAGTACTTGGTCTTGAAAATAATTTCCTTGCAGCTGGGGTAAGGAGTGCTGAATCTGGCCTTAACATGTTGATAGTCTTTGTAGCTATACCGGGGAGAGATGTACCGGGGAGAGAATGCTGTCCTGCAGGTTGGGGGTTGTGGCAGTCTCCACCTTGAGACAAGTTTGTCGCTCATGGGGAGCAGCGCAGTTCAGAGTGCCTGTGTGAGTAGGGTGCTGCCACTTTCATTTTTTGTGGACTGTAAATGCATACACAAAGTTTTTCCAGTCCTTGGTGATCAGAAAGTGAAGCTTTAATCCCTTGGGATAGTCCAGATACCTCCTTCCCTCCAGATACTTTAACTCAAAGGATTCGGTCTTGAGCATAAGGTAGTAAACCACACTGTTGGTATTGATGACTCAGTTGAGGGTCTGGTCTCTGCACAGATCGCCTGATTTTCACGAAGAAATCAAGATTAAGCTTCCAGCCACTTTAACCGATCACCACCACCTGCTTTTTACTTTCTACCATGTCAGTTGCCAACAAAAACAAAACACTCCCCTGGAGACTCCAGTCGGATACACTGTGAGTGTCTTTCAGTCTTCTATGATTTTCAGCACAGGATATATTCATAATGCATTTGTTTGCAATTTGTTTAGCATCACTGTCAACTCATATGCCATTGTAGACTTTGAGAATTTGATAGTCAAGCCTGCAAAGTTCAAGAAAGCCTTAAGAAGTGTGTGGTTTTGTTTTTTCTTTTGTTAATTCTTTCTCCTTAAAGTGGATACCGATGCTTCAAAATGGACGGTTAAAGACTGGTCAGTTCTGCCTACCTGTTTCATTGGAAAAACCACCACAGGCTTATTCAGTGCTTTCTCCAGAGGTGAGTTGTTCTTCATGCTGGAAATCAGCAGGAGAATACTTCTGAAAGTGAAGTGAAAAAAAGTGAAAGAATGTATGTGCACGTGTGTGTGTGTGTGTGTGTATGTATTTTTAACTCTCAGGTTATTTATTTCTTAAATACTGTTAAGTTTAGACAGGTGCGTGTGTTTGTGTGTGGGCACATGTGTGTGATCTGACAATAAAATGAAAAGAAATGGCAACTGTAATTAGAAGTGCCTTAGCTCTGCTTTCTGTCACATCCTTACTTATCTCTCTGTTAACTTGCAGGTTCCACTCCCTGGAATGAAGTGGGTGGATAACCACAAAGGGGTTTTCAACGTAGAAGTTGTTGCTGTATCATCCCTCCACACTCAGGTAAACGTTAAGAGGAGTCAATGTAATAAAAAGAGTTTGATAGTCTTTTGACAGTTGAAACGCTGTCAAAGTTGATACTGTGAAGAGTATAATAATTACTTGTAGTGAAACTACAATCTCATTTCCAGTTCTGAGCCAGCAGACCTGTTATTCCACAGTCTGCTGTGAGTATATTTGAGAAGTTCTGCTTAAAAATATGAGCAGTTTGGCCTTTATTCACAGGGGGTGAATGGCCAACAGTGTTTACAGACCTCAGACTGTTGTGTTTAATACAACAGATCTAACATACAGTCCAGGCAAATGATGTTTTCTTGTTTTTCCTTCTCCCCTCTGCCTCTTTTGTTTCTCCATGTATTTTTCATCGGTCTTTCTTTGATCTGAAAAGAAAGATGACAATCATTTTGACTAATCATTTCAACTTTTGTTTTATTAATTCCCAGTATGTCATTTGATGATTTTTTGTGTATTTTATTTGTGCTGTAAATAGTAACATGATTTTAGTGCATTTTCGTCATTTTTTCTAAGAATACACAGTCTGTGGGTCCTCTAGTTTTGCCCTGATAACTTCTGAATATTGGCTGGTTTCAGTTGAAGTAGACATATGGGCAGAGCTTTCAAAGATGTTGAGTTTCTGCTAATTTTGTGGGATTAAATAGTCAGATAGAAGAATGAAGGAGAGAATCCATCCATGAGGTACAAATCCATAGAAAATGGGAGTTACTTTTGGAGCTTCTTGCTGATTATTGGTTTTTTTGCTTGTGTGTAGGACCCTTATCTTGACAAGTTCTTTGCACTTGTCCATGCTCTGGATGAGCACATGTTCCCCGTGCGAATAGGAGACATGAGAATTATGGAAAACAACTTGGAAAATGAACTGAAGAGCAGCATTTCAGCTTTAAATTCCTCTCAACTGGAGCCGGTAGTGCGATTTCTTCATCTCCTGCTTGACAAACTGATTCTTCTGGTAGTAAGACCTCCTGTCATTGCAGGCCAAATAGGTATTCAATTTAAATTTTATAGAGAATTACATAGCTGAAAGTTTGACACTTCCAATTTTATCATATTTATGTAGAAATAAAAAAGTCCATTTTTATGCTTTATTTTAGTGCCACTAATATACCATGTATCTTCAAAATAAAACATGCTGGCATCCAGAACAGTGGTGATATACACAGGAGCAATATTTAATACAAAGGTTTCCAAGAATGACGAGTAATTTGGTGTCCAAGTTGAGACACCAGTAAGGGGCCTGACTTTCATGAGTTGGATGCTTAGCATTTTCTTAGCACTGGAGCCTGTCAAGGTGTCTCCATACTGACATTCAGAAACTAAGAATTTCAACCTTACTAGTCACCTTGGAAAATCTTGAAGTAGGTAAGATAAGAAGATCCAGATGCTGTATGTTCCTCTAGCTATAGTGGATCTGATGCTGTCAGCATGCATAATCCTTCCTTTTGCTCCCTGTTAGGCACTATGCTCTGGCAGTACAAAAAGTCTCAAGTGGAAGTCAGGGTTAGTTCCTTAGTATTTAAAAGAGCAATTGGGACTTTTTGTAGGAAACTTGAGTTTGGACATGATGGAATACAGGTATCTAAGACTGCTTTAAAAATAGCAATCATTTATTTTAGAAAGGTTATCCTTCTGGGGAAGAATTTTGCTTGAATTTTTATTTTATATTTTAAAACTCTTTCACTCTTTAAGTCTTCTGTGTTGGTTTAGTTTGTCTGTATGGAGCATTGAGGACATTAGTGTCTAGTTTTTTAAAAAAATAAGATTTACAGTCTCCAGCTGCTGTCTGCTTCATTCTTAATTTGTTTAGAATATCTGCCTCTCTCTGCGTGTAGATTTCTGTGCTCATTTTTAGAACAGATTTTTTTCCAAAACAGAATGGAATTGTTCTTTTTGATACAGTTTATATTTTGGCTAAGGCTTAAATGGAGGAAATAATTAACTGAGAAAAGTATGATAAATATCCAAAGGATATTATCCGTCAATTAAACAAGGACTTGATCTTGTTACCATTGCAGTTGATGACCAAAGTTGGTCTGATTCCAGAAATCAGGCCTTAATTCATTAAATTTAGTTATTAATAAAAGTGGAAGCTTATCACTGCAACACCTGTCTTCCTGTCAAGCTGTTTATTAGACCTAGTCCAAATACCAGGTTCAGTTTTTCATGACAAATGCTTGCTATACTCTTAACAGGCTTTACCATTTATTCATTAGAAGGTGGACAAAATGCACATTTAGGATTTGCTTATGGGTACTTCTGCAGTCTAAACCAAACTCCTCACTTATCACTTTCAGTTAACCTGGGCCAGGCATCTTTTGAAGCAATGGCATCAATCATAAACAGGCTTCACAAGAACTTGGATGGAAACCAGGACCAGCATGGCAGAAACAGCCTTCTTGCTTCCTATATTTATTATGTTTTTCGCCTACCAAACACCTATCCCAACTCACCGTCACCAGGTAGCTCTTTTTTCATTTTATTTCAAGTCACAGTTTGTTAAAAGCAAGCAGAAATTGCTTGTTGGCAGGTGCTCTTGAGCTCCAACTGCATGGCTGGTTCCCTGCCAAGCTCTGTTATTAACTTTCTCTATGATACAGTGTAGTCATTTACAAGATGAGTTTAATTACAGTTAGCCATGCTTATGATTTAACTATTTGATGATCTTAAATAATAGTGTCACCACTGAAAGACCGTGAGGCTAAATTATGGCAAAATACTGTTTTTTTTAGTTTTGTTTTCTGTAGCAAGTTAGGCAGATGTGGTACACTCTTGACCTGTCATGTTTCCCAGTCTCCTTCACTAGTACTTTTGTACTTTTATCCGGTTCCAGCAAAAGTTGAAGCACTGGCAAAGGAGTGTGAAATACTTGAAAACACATGTCTGGGTACAGGAGGGAAACAAATTAATTCCACCCCTCCTGAGATATATCTGCATAGGGGAATGGTCAGCGTGAATGACAGCCACAGAAAACTAGGCTTTGGAAGGACTGTTGTGCACAGCACTTGCTTCTTGCATGGAGTGGAAAACCTCTGAGAGGGGTTGGGAAGGTTGTGTACTTAAAACTGTGTCCAGTTCTTCAGTGGTTTTTGAGTCTGAGGTCTGGAAAGTATCCCTTTAGTTAAAGACATACCTCACACTGGCTGCCTAAATCCACAGGGAGATTCCTGCTTCCCACAGATCAGTGGACAAAACAGCTTTTTAATCCCATCCTTTTCTCCCTGCTGCTTGCCTTGGAGAACCAGGCAGGGGCAGGCACAGGAAAGATTTCATTACGGGCCAGACCTACTGGTTATACAGAGGGCTTGCTGCATCAGGCTGGTGTAAAGCAGCATGAGATCAAGGCTCTGACTGGTGATCTAACTGGATGTTCTTTCATACACCACCGTAGGTCCCGGTGGCTTAGGGGGATCAGTGCATTATGCCACCATGGCTCGATCTGCTGTCCGACCGGCAAGCCTTAACTTGAACCGCTCACGAAGCCTCAGCAACAGCAACCCAGATATATCTGGGACCCCCACCTCACCGGACGATGAAGTTCGCTCGATCATTGGCAGTAAGGTACGCACGCACTGCTGAGGGTCTTACAGGAACTTCAGCATCTTTTATTTAATCTTTAAAGAAATAACAGGGAAGTCTTTGTGATTTTTTTCCTATGAAAAGATGTTCTTACTAATGGCCCCTTCTCAGACTTTTTCTGGCAGTTGCTTGTAACACTACTGAAACTCCACTCCTTGAAAATAGTTGCTGATCTCTCTGACTTGTTGGAGACCATCCTTGCACAAGTATGGTGGCTGGGGGCAAGAGTCCTTCTGGACTTGTCTCCCCAGGACTAGTCGGTCAAGAATGGTTTTACAACCTCACTTTTCACATGGCCAGCAGCCGTATCCTGTGACCAGCTCTGTTATGTTTCCCCAAACCTTGCATCCCCTACCTTGCCACCCCGTGATCCCACTCTTACCTCCCAAACCAAAACTCTCTCTTCTCTGCATTCAGCACTAATGGCTGCTCAGATGCTTTCTCTATTACCTATGTCCAGAGCAGGTATCTTGCACACAGCAGGAATATTCCTAGTCCCTGCGTGGGCCAGAGAGGATTTCAGATGGTTAGTGAGTGAGCCATAGTCCAGCCAGCTGAGCTGCAGTGTGAATTTATGGTGTGCTAACTCTGCACCCACACTGACCCCCAACACCTAAAACTGACTTTGCATTGTGGGCACATTAGAGCAGGGCATCTGGCATGGTCTTACTTCGTCTCCTAAGGGCTCAGTATATGCAACTCCTGCGGAAGGGCCTGTCCCTCTCTGGTGACTTCCAAGTACATGGGACTACAGTCCCAATTCGAGCACTTCAGTTTTTGTGCCTAAAATACGTGGGGTGAGCCAGGGCAAATCTGCTGTGTTGGTAATTCCTTTCCCTGAGAGGTGTGCCTTAGCTTGTTTGGGGTTCTCTTTTTTTAATCTTCAAACTGTGATAAGTTACACCAAGATAAGATGCTTTCCCACCTGTGACCCTTCACTCTTCCAGCACAGCTGAATTCCTGAGCCCTTTCAGAGAGCTATTATGTTCGATCCTTTGGAAGATCAGCGAGCAAGTTTTTTAATAAAGCCATCAGCCTGACCAGACAGGCTTGACACTAGTTGGTCCTGGGTTTTATAAGAGCAAGAAAAACATAGTTTCAGAAAGAGTTTACCAATTTAAAATGAATAACAGCATGATTTGCTGACCAAATAAGAGGCTTAATAAATGTGGGCAGGCAAATCATTATTTCTTACATCAAAGTTTGGACTTAGAAGTCTTAAAATATTTTAAAGACCACTTCACTATCTTGCTAATTAAACAACCCTGACCTTTTGTGAAATGCCATAGGCACTAACGTGCATATGGAATTTACACAGGCTATCAGAAGTTTAACACATGCTGGCTTAGTGAATAATGTCACAATACAAAATGAAGAGAGGTTTTCTTCTAGAGATGTACTCCAGGCTTTAAAGAAAAACCCATTCTGTGAGTAATTGTTGAGGGAGAAGTTTCCTCTAGGGTAGTGTGAGCATCAGAAATTAAGCTTAGTCTGACTACACAGACTTCTGGTTGAATATAATTATTTCTGCTTGTTAATATCAATAGACAAAAATAGGACACTTCTTGAGATGTTGAAATAAGTAAAAGGGCGCAAAAATTCCGTTCTGTTTCTCCATGTAATGGCTTAAGCACATATACCCAAATAGGGAACCTGCACTTCAAATTAAAATCTGTCGTGGGAGGCTTTCCGCTTTAAAAAACATCAAATAGTGTTTTGTTGTTTGATGGAAGTCTTTGGACTCCAGTCCCATATTGGTTTTTATTGTAATGTAAGTTATTTATAGGTTTGATAAATATGCTTTAAGTCTCCCCTTTATCAGCTTCTTACTTAATTTTGAAAATTCAAATAGTCATCCCCTTTACAGGATTTGGAAGATTTCTGTTTATTTTCATAATAGAGGAGGTTTTAAGTCTGTCATTTATTTTGCCTTCATTTGTGAATTGAGGCCATGTAAATTTTATTCCCTACTAAAGCAAATGTATTAAGTGTCTAAAAAGACCTAAGATGAGATTTTGTGCTTTAAGTGTTCCTGAAATGTTGGAGATGTGCTGGGAAAAAACAGAAAGGATTGTGGAGTTTCATTGCTCTGACAGTGGATTTTCACAAATGTGTGTTATGTTCCTGCACAGATCCAGCTGCAGGTTGAACCCCAGAGACAGAACAGAATTTAATAGCAGTTTTGTGAACTTTTGAGTGACTCTGCCAAGCAATAAGAAGCTCTTGCGCTCTTTTATTTTCCAAAGAGGGAAGAATCTTTCTCTTTTCAGCTTTTTACTAAATGACTTCTGCTTCTGCAAGCACAGTTTATGTTTAACTATACCCTCAGAACCACAGTGACATGATTAGAAAGCTTGTGAGCAGAAATGTGAGTGTGATAAAGTAATTTTCAAAATTAGACCTGATTTTACAAAATGTGAGCTTAGTTCAGCATTCTGCAAAGTCCTTTCGACTTTAATTCACTGTGAGCAAAATAAAGCATGTTTATGGGTTTGAGCAGGACAGAGAGCTTTGATTTATTTCTTCAAAAAAGTAATTGAGATTAAAACACTCTCTTTATGTGTGTTCAGTATTTTTTTTATTGGACATCTTAAGCAAAATTACAGCATTGCTGTACTCTGCATGGAGGATAGCTCAGTAGATTAATGGTTCGAATCCCAGGTTAGAGCTCTCACACCGGGTTCAACCTTGAGGTGGATTTTTCGTTGCTGAGAGAAATAGATTGTTAGGGTCGGTGGACTTTGCAGCTCATGATAATTGCTGTGATGAAACGGGCTGCACCTTTGCTTCATGTATTGGGAAAAATCCCCAAGTTGGCACAGAAACTAGGTTGAAAGCTCTCACTCAGATGAGGGTCAAAACAGATGTGTGGAGTTTATAAGGAACCGCTATGTGGTTGTGGCATTGCAAAACTGCCTCCATTAGAGCTGGTTCCTGGGACCCAGGAAAGCCCACTGCATCCCACTGAATATTCCTGACTTGGGAGCAGCCTGGGTGACAGACACAAGTTTAAATTTTTCCTTTTCTTCTTTTTGAGTGTCTTGAGAAGAGAAGGGAGCGGAGAGAGGGGAGGTATTTTGCCCATATGCAAAATTACTCCTGCCCTATTGCAGGAGTAGAATTTGGTGTACAAACTAGATTGAGCTTTTAAAAAGCAGGATGAATTTTCAAATATTTTGCCTGGCAAAGCAGGTTGGTTCCAGAAAAGGTATGTGCTCTTTCCTCTCTTTGCCACACTGCCCAGAGAAAATACCCGAATGTGCATGTGAAATCCTGTTCACAGGGTTACACTACCAGCAGTGCCGGGTTTTTACTTCATGAGTAGGAAACCCTGTGAGAACTGACAGTCAGTCTTTTCAAAGTTTCTCAGCATTTCCGTAAGAGTTGTAGAGCTTATAAACTGTGAGCTAACAAGCAGTCTACCCTAAAAGTGCTGGAAACCTCAGAGAGCATCCTTTGTGCACCTGTGCACCAATTTTTCTCTGTCACACTGTAAATCTGGGCTGGCTTCATCTACTGAAGTGAATGGATTTAAACCAATCAAAGTGAGAGTGGGATTTTTCAGGAGGAGGATAGTTTTTGAATGTCAAGCATTACAGATACGACAGGTTGGACCAGAGCTGTTGACAGTATTAATGTGGTGTATGTGTGTGATGAGATATAAAATAATTCTCTGGACTAAAATGTCTCAAAAGACACCTGAGAATTCAGGCTGCCTAAACAGTGCTAACTGGTGATGTGTTTGCAGTGTACCCGGTTTGATTGCTTTTAAGGACTAAACTTTGACTACTGTTTGGCATGCAACATGTAATATTTCTTTCCTTTCCCAACTGCTTTCTATTACATGCCCAGGGTTTAGACCGCTCCAATTCCTGGGTAAACACTGGTGGTCCAAAAGCAGCCCCATGGGGATCCAACCCCAGCCCAAGTGCAGAGTCAACACAGGTGGTGTCTTCGGTAGAGGTTTTTCTGGCTTTTGTTTTCCCTGATTTTTCCCTGTAGAATATCTTCCTTTCAGTGTATACTCCGATTTTTGGTGGTTTGTTTTTCTTTTATTTACTTATTCCTTGAAAACTTTGTGAGTTTTATTTTATAAATTAGCATCTTATTCCCTACCACCTCACCACACTGCATGAAAAACCTCAAAATGCGTGAACATGTCCCCTTCTTTCATTTCAGTGGTTGCTGGTCTGTGATATGTAAATGCTGTGACTGCTTTTCTTTTCTTCTTTCTCTCTCTAACACTAGTTTCAGCTTCAAGTGGAGCACATTTCTAAGTGGGAACATTAATCACAGCTTCATAGTTTTGTCCATGTTTGCCATTTCTTTTGATGTTGTGAACCATTTTGCCATTTTCATCAAGCATTTAGTATTCATTGTGAAGTAATCCTTGATGACTGTTTGAGTGGAATATTGTTAAACCAAAATTGGTACACATGTAAAATTCTCTCTTAAAACACGTAAACTTGAGTGCTGGAGCCAGTGACTTGCTAGGGCCAGTTGTATCTGTTCTGTGTTGCAAAGTATGAAAACTTTATAGCAGCTTCAGTCAGAAAGACTTAATTTATTTAGCCCCTATTGCCTGCTGCTTTCCACTGCATGGTTGCCTTGAACGTACCTCTCAACTGTACCTCCTTTCAAGTTTATCGGTCTTCCAGAAATATTTAGTCTGAGTTCACTTGCACTCATGGCAAATTATTTCCTTCAGAAACAGAACCTCAGTAATTTTCTCATTCCCTGTGCTAGTAGCAGCATCGCTGTGGGGTACATCCCCACGTGCTTGGTCTCTGGTAGATTGAGAGGTATGGACTGAAATTACACGTATTACCTCCTTGATATATGCATGTTGATAAAATACAATGATGAAAAAGTTTCATGCTTTGCAGCGTTAAGTGTTTGTGCATAAGAACATGCAGTTATTTAAATAGCCTGTATGTCTTAAAACAATAAAAAGTACTGTCATTTTGTTTAAACCAAATCTGTAAATGAATAAGAGTTTGAGAATGCATAAAAAGATGTAAAGACAGTAAAAGCCTACAGTTGGAACAGTATTTTTGTAAACGTACATTGTCCTTGAGCTGCAAAACCCATCCACAGCAAACTTTAATGTCCTGTCATCANGAATAAAATGATCAGGAGTAGCTTATCTGATTTAATGTCCATACTGTTTGGAACCAGTTTATTCCCGGCTTCCAAAAAATATGAATAGCATTGTCTAGACATGTAAATGATACATTCTTGTGTGCAAAATTATAATGTGTTAGATGGCTAGCGTTACAGATGTATGCTGAACTCAGTTATATAGGTGTTAATCCAAAGTGACTCCACAAAGTGAATNTCTATTCTTTTATTTATAGCCTGATTTTTTCTGAGGTCATTAGGAACTGCTGTTGCTTAACACCTCTGAATATCCAGGCTGTAGTGAATATGAAGTNAGTACTGTCATTTTGTTTAAACCAAATCTGTAAATGAATAAGAGTTTGAGAATGCATAAAAAGATGTAAAGACAGTAAAAGCCTACAGTTGGAACAGTATTTTTGTAAACGTACATTGTCCTTGAGCTGCAAAACCCATCCACAGCAAACTTTAATGTCCTGTCATCATTCATTCATCTCCACTCCGTAGGCTACGGATCGAAGTTGTAATCGTATGTCTTCGCACACTGAGACGTCAAGTTTCTTACA
Organism: Balaeniceps rex; assembly: GCA_013401315.1. NCBI lineage: Eukaryota > Metazoa > Chordata > Aves > Pelecaniformes > Balaenicipitidae > Balaeniceps > Balaeniceps rex. The sequence goes on from VYZW01027415.1 coordinate 34,322, forward strand.
AACATTAACAGGACGATTACCAACTAAAAAGGTAGATTTCAGTGAAGACAATTCATATTGTGGGGCAGGGAGGTCAAGTCATTCTGAANCTTTCTTACTGTTTTAAGTCCTTTCTCACAGTAAATATACATCTTTGTACAAATTGCTTTATATGTCCACTTTTTACTCCTTTTTCCTGCAAAAATCAGACCAGGCAGAAAGGTAGACTTTTAAACTAAACTAATTTGAGCACCAAACTTTTTTCTTTTGGGTGGGTGGAAAATTCTTTTGACACTCGAAATTCAATTTTGGAGCAAGATGCTGTGAAACGTTTCTCACATCACATATCATAACATCATCCATCATTGTTAGTTGGGGTTTTCTTTAAGGGATGCCACCACTGCTATCATGTTTCCAGTTATTTATTTTGCTTAACCTCATTGTTTGCCATACTTTCTGTGGACCGTGCTACCATTTCTCATGCGGACTGTTTTGTGAGCTGATGTTGAGGCTTGGACTGACTCTGGGTTTGAATCTGTGTAGCTTTTTCATGAAGAGCTGGCCTTACAGTGGGTTGTGTGCAGCGGGAGTGTGCGGGAAGCAGCCCTACAGCAGGCCTGGTTCTTCTTCGAGCTGATGGTGAGCAAACTGGAAACACCTTGCTTATTGCCTTTCAGTTCATAGTTTAAAACACGGACGGCAACAACTGCAAGTGACTTTGTTGTAATTTATATTCCTAGAGGTGAAGAGCATGGTGCATCATTTGTATTTTGCTGACAAACTGGATGCGCCAAGAAAGAATCGTTTTCCTGAGCGTTTCATGGATGATGTAACTGCTTTGGTCAGCACAATTGCTGGTGATATAGTCTCTCGGTTTCAGAAGGTAATGGCAAACAATTAAACTGAACCCCAGTCAGAGCTCAGGCACCAGACCTCCTGCATGTTTGCTGGTGCCTAGGCCAGGAATTGTTGTTTGAAAACATACAGTGTTCTCTTCTTCATTTTCTTTCCCATTTTTCTCTTCCTTCTCTCTAGGATACA